>JAVIAB010000001.1:3203098-3278098 GCA_032433765.1 Megaustenia siamemsis
ACAACTAGCTCACAACTATTCTGTGAATGTCACTTTTTCTAAACACACAATGGTTCTCCCAGTTCTCCATACACTGTCTTCAAATCCATTATATCCCTACATCCTTACACCTACTGTTACAACCCTTGCATGTTGCAATGATGCTCCAGTGTTGCAACGACCCTTCAATGTTTCAATGATGCTTCAGTGTTGCAATATCCCCTTCAGTGATGCAATGATACTTCAGTGCTGCAATAAGCCTTCAGTGTTGCAATGACACTTCAATGTTGCAATGATACTTCCGTGTTGTAATAACCCTTCAGTGTTGCAATGATACTTCAGTGTTGCAATAACTCTTCAGTGTTGCAATGATACTTCAGTGCTGCAATAACCCTTCAGTGTTGCAATGACACTTCAACGTTGCAATGATACTTCCGTGTTGCAATAACCCTTCAGTGTTGCAATGATACTTCAGTGTTGCAATAACCCTTCAGTGTTGCAATGATACTTCTGTGTTGCAATGATACTTCAGTATTGTATTGACACGTTCAATAAAAATAAAACCTCATGCCCCCTTTTCTCTTGCGTCTTTTATCCTCTAACTTTCACTGAATATTTTTTGCTCAATTATTTTTACGCCAATTCTTGCATCCGTTCTCTATGCTTTAATCTTCCGCTACATCTATCCTTCCTTTCTTATCATTACCTAATTCGGCATATTTATAAGTCATTAGCACTACGCCAGATCGCTGTTTTCAAAATAGAATTTCCGTTTCCAGAATCGCTGAGGACCGGATCCCACGTAGCCACCAAAACAAAATAAAAAAAAAAAACTAAAAAAAACTGTAGCTACAAATGAAAGTCGATGTCCGACAGCCTAATGATGTACACTAACTAAGTACTTCACCGCCTTAATTTCAAATTAATGTTACCTGTGAAGTTGTGTGATGTACTTTATATTATTATAAATAAATTAAACGCACACTCTAACATATTAAGGAATGTGCACTTTCCTTTCCGACCACAAATTATCGTTCATTTTTTTCAACAACAAAATATCTCTATTTTTCGACAAATTCTATTTTTGGTTACCCCCCTTTTCCTCTCGGGGAGAGAACTCCATAACGACATCGTAAACATCTAGATTAAGCACTCAACTAAAAGTGAAGCATGAAACAAGTGGTCGCATAGATTGATGTCTTTCTCTGTCATGCATATGCGGAAATTATGTATTCGTGAGAGATCTAATTAATATTTTCGTCAGCATTTTCATTAATTTCTTCGTGATCGCTCTAATTAACTTCACGTCCGCAGACACATCAATTGTAGGTGAGTTGCAAGTAAATAGCAAGCTAAACGTGCTCATGAATATGTTCGCGCATGGTTCAACAATACACACCGACGTCTCGAGCCAAAGTATCGCTCCCTCAGTCCAAGAGTTACATCTTGCAGCGACCCCGACTGTAAATGGCTTCTTGATTTAGGTTTTTGTTCTGTCCAGACAGCAGCATGACTAATTCGTCTATGAACTAAGAAATTACTTCGATTTTTTCTGTTTTTCCCCGCGTTCCCCGTAATATGTAGCGTTGGGCGTAGCTTTCAGCGAAATGGATATTTTACTTCCTTTAAGATTCTAGACGTCTAATTTATAATTTTTAAGAATTTTGATGATTTTCTGACGATTTTCATCCCTGCTCTGTTGACCAATTTGAGTCGAAAGTTTCTTGATCCGTCACAGGGAATCGCAATATAGTCACGATCAGATTTGGTTTTGTTGACCGCAATGTCTATCTCCTAACGCAACAGAATTGCTTATCAATTATCTCTTATTTACTGATTGTCTCATGCTGCTTGGGTTAGCCGAAGTTATCCCCCTTCGCTGACAAATGGACCTACATTTCTCTGAAAGACGCCCCAGTAGCAAGCTGGCTATACACTTACCCAATCCTCCACAGAAACGAGAAGGAACTCGCACAGAAGACGATATTTAGAACTAGGTCTAAGGTCTTATCTCTGGCAGGTATCCAAAGTGAAATAGTACCTGCACCATCAGAGGACGTAATTGGTTCAATTTTCATATCCAGGCGCCGGCTGACAGTTTCGCTATCTGTAGTTTCCGGTTGCAAAAAAAAAAAAAAAAAGATTGACAGTGCCACTGCACTAGTAAAGTTCCTACTACCGGACTAAGTGCTCTCTTCGACGTTCCAATAAGACTTTCTCTTTTGACATATCAAGTCATTGCAGTTTTGTGTTAGGTTACCTAACTGGCAGTGTACTGAAATACAAGCCTCTCACAGCACAGCAAGGCGTTGTGCTGACATGTACGGACTCGATCCTAGCTCAAGCTATCTACCATATCAGCTCTTTCAGCGGCACCCTAACTTGCCCCGTCGGTTAGAAAAGTAAATCAAAGAAGGAATGTAAAGTAAAAGTAAAGTACCCCCGTCACGCCCAGTGGCGTATAAGGAATATGGTGTTAGTGACCCTATATTTTACAGACCTTCAGCCCATGATTTTTGGGGTAATGTGGTCGGTATTACGCCCGTGCCGCTTTACTTTCCCAGAAAAAAATCCGGTACCCATTTAAGGCTGGGTGAACCCGGAAGCCGTCGGTTGGGATCGAACCCTACCCTTGTCCTTTGTAGCCCAGTTCACTAACCACTGAGCTATCGCGGCTCCCGCAAAGAAGGAATGAGCAATAACAAACTTCACTTGACTTTGTCTCTGTTGAATGGACTCATACAAAACGTCATCGACAAGAAGGTTCCTCAAGAAGTCATCCCTGGTACATGTCCAAACAATGAGCTTCTTACACTGGCTGGTCAAGCTAGCACATCACGCCATGGTACGACCGTGTCACGTGATCTAGAGACCTGGATAAAGCTGACTTAAGTGGAAGGCGTGACACAGATAATTGATTGAAGGAGAATTGAGGGCATTTGAGCAACCATGGTACTAACACAAAGAAAGGATTAATGAGTGACTGGGCAGATAGCATATCTGAGAAACAAGATACTAAAAGAGAATAGATTAATGAGTGACTGGGCAGATAGCATATCTGAGACACCAAGATTTTAACAGAGAATAGATTAATGAGTGACTGGGCAGATAGCATATCTGAGAAACAAGATACTAAAAGAGAATAGATCAGTGAGTGACTGGGCAGATAGCATATCTGAGACACCAAGATTTTAACAGAGAATAGATTAATGAGTGACTGGGCAGATAGCATATCTGAGACACCAAGATTTTAACAGAGAATAGATTAATGAGTGACTGGGCAGATAGTATATCTGAGAAACAAGATACTAACAGAGAATAGATTAATGAGTGACTGGGCAGATAGCATATCTGAGACACCAATATTTTAACAGAGAATAGATTAATGAGTGACTGGGCAGATAGTATATCTGAGAAACAAGATACTAACAGAGAATAGATTAATGAGTGACTGGGCAGATAGCATATCTGAGACCCCAAGATTTTAACAGAGAATAGATTAATGAGTGACTGGGCAGATAGTATATCTGAGAAACAAGATACTAACAGAGAATAGATTAATGAGTGACTGGGCAGATAGCATATCTGAGACACCAAGATTTTAACAGAGAATAGATTAATGAGTGACTGGGCAGATAGTATATCTGAGAAACAAGACACTAAAAGAGAATAGATTAATGAGTGACTGGGCAGATAGCATATCTGAGACACCAAGATTTTAACACAGAATAGATTAATGAGTGACTGGGCAGATAGTATATCTGAGAAACAAGACACTAAAAGAGAATAGATTAATGAGTGACTGGGCAGATAGCATATCTGAGACACCAAGATTTTAACAGAGAATAGATTAATGAGTGACTGGGCAGATAGTATATCTGAGAAACAAGACACTAACAGAGAATAGATTAATGAGTGACTGGGCAGATAGTATATCTGAGAAACAAGACACTAAAAGAGAATAGATTAATGAGTGACTGGGCAGATAGTATATCTGAGAAACAAGACACTAAAAGAGAATAGATTAGTGAGTGACTGGGCAGATAGCATATCTGAGACACCAAGATTTTAACAGAGAATAGATTAATGAGTGACTGGGCAGATAGCATATCTGAGAAACAAGACGCTAAAAAAGAATAGATTAATGAGTGACATGGCAGATAGTATATCTGGGAAACAAGACACTAAAAGAGAATAGATTAATGAGTGACTGGGCAGATATAATATCTGAGACACCAAGATTTTAACAGAGAATAGATAAATGAGTGACTGGGCAGATAGCATATCTGAGAAACAAGACACTAAAAGAGAATAGATTAATGAGTGACTGGGCAGATAGCATATCTGAGACACCAAGATACTAACAGAGAATAGATTAATGAGTGACTGGGCAGATATCAAATCTGAGACACCAAGATATAAACACACAAAGGGAATGAAGAGAGAACGATAGTGAACAAAGAATCGTAGAAAAGTCAAATTGGCTCCTTAGAGAGACTAAGATATTAAAGAGACAAACAACAACAATAAATAAACATTATTATAGGGGGAAGCTTCCGAGGCGATCAGCGAATCATTTCAGGGCAAGAGGTATGTTTACAGCACTCGAGAAAAAAAAAATCACAAATAATTAACAACAGTATAAAAATAAAAATAAAAACAGTAGACAACTCGAAGCAACACCCAACCCGTACACTTGCCACGAGAAACTAACGCTAGAGCACACGACTAACTAAGCAACATGAACAAGTATTTATTTTAAAGTCATCGTCAATTATAACACAACTCTTTTCGGTTGCTTAGTTGGTAGTGTACCGTAGTGCAAAGTCTGCGGCAAGGCGCTGTGTCTAGCAGCACGGGTTCGATCCTGCTTCGGGCTGCCTATTGTTCTATGTTTTTGTATTTTCTGTTGTTGATTATTTGTTATTTTCTGTTGTTGATTATTTGTTATTTTCCCCCAAGTATTCTAAACATAGGGAGCCGCGACAGCTCAGTGGTTAGTGAACTGGACTACAACGGACAAGGGATATGGTTCGATCCCAACCGACGGCTTCCGGGTTCACCCAGCCTTAAATGGGTACCGGATTTTTTTCTGGGAAAGTAAAGCGGCACGGGTGTAATACCGACCACATTATCCCAAAAATCATGTGCCGAAGGTCTGTAAAATTGATGGTCACTAACACCATATTCCCTATATGCCACTTGGCGTGACGGGGGTACTTTACTTTTTTTTTTAATTGTAAACATACCTTTTACCCTGAAATGATTGGCTAAGATCTCAAGCAAACAGGAACTTGATTGAGCATAACCATTGATGTTGATTTGCCGCGAAATTACTTCACTCTCATTATTCTGTCATTATTTTGTTTCCCTTCCATCACAATTTTCCTGTTGCTTGTCTTTATCCCTGTTGCCGATAAATAAACTTGGACTAAATAATCTTATTCTAATCTCCCGGATCTCGTCAACTCGTGGGAGCCGAGTGATGGATCATTACATAAACTGATCTCCTGAGATCCGATTAGCATCCAAGCTGACTGATCATCTTTTGTTGGTTGATCAGATCATAGATTCTGGGTTAATTTAGTCAGGGGAGTCGGTCACGAGCTGTGACAGAAGGTTGACGTCATGTCACGTGACGGTCGGGCTTTGAGAGAAGACATTCAGGTCACGTGGTGTAGCGTGACTGTGTGTAAATGTGTGTGGGTTAGTGGGGGGGGGGGGGGAGAGAGAGACAACTGACGTTAAATTGGTGTGACTGTGAGTAAATGTGTGTAAATGTGTGTTGGTTAGTGTGTAAAGGGGGGGGGGGAGACAACTGACGTTAAATGGTGTGACTGTGAGTAAATGTGTGTAAATGTGTGTTATTTATGTAAGGGTGGGGGTCGGGGGAGACAACTGACGTTAAATGGTGTGACTGTGAGTAAATGTGTGTAAACGTGTGTTGGTTAGTGTGTGGAGGGGATCGTCTGACATTAAATTATGTGGCTGTGAGTAAATGTGTGTATTTAGTGTGTGTGGGTGGGGGATCAACTGACGTTAAATGCTGTGGCTGTGTGTAAATGTGTGTTGGTTAGTATGTAGATGGAAGCAATTAACGTTCACTGTTAACAATGTGTGTTTTTCACTATTTATATTTAATCCAGCTTGATTGCTGTACACAAACTCTCTGCTCTCTACGGACCGTTCTGCTATGTTTAATGCTAAGTGATACTAATATTTCTCATGCTATTAAGTCTCTATTCTCTTTGACTCTATTATCTTGATGTGCTGTAGCATTATCCTGCCACGAGAAGATATGACCTATGATCTATTTACCGAGCTCATGATAGAGTGATAGTTGTTATGCGCAAGGGAGATAATGATGCTAAAACTATATATATAATATATATATATATATATATATATATATATATATATATATATATAAACGATACAGGAGCAGTTGGCAGAATTATCCCAACCTGGCTTAATTGGTTCTGCTCCTCCTGGAATTTAGGGCTTCAGCTGTCAATCAATAAGCTTGCATGTTGGGTTGTCACTTAAGCGCAGCTTTCAAGACTCCAGCTGTTCTGGCGCTCGCTTCTACCTCACCGTGGTACATTTCCCTTTAATCGTGTTGTTCTATTGAGTTATATGTGTTTTATTTTCTATTAAATATTGACCTACCGGTTGTCATGTGCGCTGCCTTCGACAGATAATGAAGATCACATGGCAGGACAAAGTAACTGTAACAGGCTGTTAATTACGGTCACTGAGAGTGGCGCTGCCGAGTTAGTTAGTTTCGAGATTTAATGACAGTTGGACAGTTAGTTAGTTTAGAGATTTGATGACAGTTGGACAGTTAGTTAGTTTAGAGATTTGATGACAGTTGGACAGTTAGTTAGTTTAGAGATTTGATGACAGTTGGACAGTTAGTTAGTTTAGAGATTTGATGACAGTTGGACAGTTTAGAGATTTGATGACAGTTGGACAGTTAGTTAGTTTAGAGATTTGATGACAGTTGGACAGTTAGTTAGTTTAGAGATTTGATGACAGTTGGACAGTTAGTTAGTTTAGAGATTGATGACAGTTGGACAGTTAGTTAGTTTAGAGATTTAATGACAGTTGGACAGTTAGTTAGTTTAGAGATTTGATGACAGTTGGACAGTTAGTTAGTTTAGAGATTTGATGACAGTTGGACAGTTAGTTAGTTTAGAGATTTGATGACAGTTGGACAGTTAGTTAGTTTAGAGATTTGATGACAGTTGGACAGTTAGTTAGTTTAGAGATTTGATGACAGTTAAACAGTCAGTTAGTTTAGAGATTTGATGACAGTTGGACAGTTAGTTAGTTTAGAGATTTGATGACAGTTGGACAGTTAGAGATTTGATGACAGTTGGGACAGTTAGTTAGTTTAGAGATTTGATGACAGTTGGACAGTTAGTTAGTTTAGAGATTTGATGACAGTTGGACAGTTAGTTAGTTTAGAGATTTGATGACAGTTGGACAGTTAGTTAGTTTAGAGATTTAATGACAGTTGACAGTTAGTTAGTTTAGAGATTTGATGACAGTTGGACAGTTAGTTAGTTTAGAGATTTGATGACAGTTGGACAGTTAGTTAGTTTAGAGATTTGATGACAGTTGGACAGTTAGTTAGTTTAGAGATTTGATGACAGTTGGACAGTTAGTTAGTTTAGAGATTTCATAGTCAAAATTGTTCATGTTTTTAAATATTGATGTACATGTTTATATGTATCTAACACTTACAATATTATATATGAATTATTAGATAATTAAACAAGGAATTACATTTCACCAATACCAAGATGATACAAGACATAACAGAATATGGGTTGATGACATTTTACACTAATCAAATTGAGAGTGACGCACTGTGCGGCTGAACGTACATGACCGAAATTTGCATGGCGCACGGTGCGTCGAAACGTGCGGACAGAGTTAAGGCAAGGATATCAGGCCGGGCACAACAATAGAGACAAATAATAATAAATGAATATTATTATAGAGGGAAACTTCCGAGGCGATAATCAGCGAATCAATTCAGGGGAAGAGGTATGTTTACAGCACTCGGAAAAAATGACAAATAATCAACAACAGAAAAAAATATGGACCAAGGCAGGATCGAACCCGTACTCAGTGGCACAGTGCATTGCCACGAAAAGCCAAACGCTAGGGAACACTGCCACTCACTGGCAAGGCGCTGTGCCACTGAGTACGGGTTCGATCCTGCTTTGGTCCATATTTTTTTTCTGTTGTTGATTATTTGTCATTGTTTCCGAGTGCTGTAAACATACCTCTTCCCCTGAATTGATTCACAACAAATAGATCTTGATCATTCTGCGGTCGGATCTGTCTGTCCAATATTGACAGATTCAGCCACAAGATAAGCTGTTCAGTAAACAATATCCAGCATAAGACACTCATATTTTACCAGACTACTGGCTTATCATGATTGCTTGCTACCTAGCGTCTGTCAAGACGTCAACGTCATATATATATATATATATATATATATATATATATATATAACAGAGAGGTTGTGGGTTCAAATCCTGGCTGCACCAATTATAGAAACGTCAATTACTCATCGACGTAAAAAATATGAGTACCTTCGAAGACGGAGTTATCTGCCTGTGCGGCTAGAGACCCCTGTGCACACGGCTGCCCGGGAAAGACGGATTAAACACGCAAAATTCAGTTCCTAGTCTCTATAGAATTCGTCAGAGTTCGCTGGCGAACGCAAACAAATGTGTGTGTGTGTGTGTTAGTGTGTGTGTGTCTGTGTGTGTGTGTCTGTGTGTGTGTCTGTGTGTGTGTGTGTGTGTCTGTGGTGCGTGTGTGCGTGCGTGGTGTGTGTGTGTGCGCGCGCGCGCGCGTGTGTGTGTGTGTGTGTCAGCACTGAGTATAGCGGAGTCGATCTGTCTGATCAATAAGTCAGAAGACAACACCCTGGTGTACCGTCTTTTGCTACCTTAACATTTTGGTGAAATTGGCGAGCAAATAATCACATGAGTTGAAACAGAAAGGCAATTCAACGAGAATTAAGATAATAAATAGCCATGCCGTGAATCTTCTAGCCAGCAATAAAAGCTGTCACGATTAAGATGGTTTGACGTTGAACGAGAATAGATTGGCCTTGCAGAGATATACGTAGGAAATGAGGCAGCTGAGACACAACCAGGTCAGGTGATGATATGAAACAGTTCTCGATTTCTTGAGCTCTGCAATTGAATACAGTCAGGATGAAGGCAATCTGATATCTTATTTTGCTTGCCTCTTTCTTTCCTTATCTCTCGTTCTCCATTTATTTTTATAATCTTGCTTATTCGCTCATCCACTTATTAATCCACTTACTCACTCGCTAATTTCTCACCATTTCTCTAGTTCACTCACTTACACGCACACACACACACACACACACACACTTTCTCTCATCTTATCTTTGTTATCTAAATGTCTCACCTTCCTCACTTTTTCCCTCAGATCTACTTATCCCTCTTCTTTCATTCTGTTCCTTGTAATTTCTGACAAACCTCTCCATCTTACATCTACAACATAAGGAATCATAACAGTTTACTGCACACATATATCACATTCCACAGACAAACATATCACATTCCACAGACAAAAATATCACATTCCACAGACAAACATATCACATTCCACAGACAAACATATCACATTCCACAGACAAACATACCACATTCCACAGACAAACATATCACATTCCACAACAAGACATATCACATTCCAAAGACAAACAAATAACATTCCACAGACAAACATATCACATTCCACAGACAAACATATCACATTCCAAAGACAAACAAATTACATTCCACAGACAAACATATCCCATTCTATAGACAACATATCACATTCCAAAGACAAACAAATAACATTCCACAGACAAACATATCACATTCCACAGATAAACATATCACATTCCAAAGACAAACAAATAACATTCCACAGATATGCATATCACATTCCACAGATAAACATATTACATTCCACAGGTAAACGATAGAACACTCAATTATAACACGGAACAGTTAGGAGCTAACAGCAATAAGGAACGATGGCTAGCTACATTGTGTTCACCGACATCTATCGACTAAACCTGTTGTAAACAAGCCGAAGACTGTGACTGATGTTGATTCTGTGATTAAATGTGCATGCTAACCTCAAGACTTGTAGTCACAATAATAAAGGTTTATGGTTGGTCATGTTGGAACACAAGCAACTTTGAGTGTTCACATTTATTAAAGTGTGCTCAATGTGATGTGGTGTTGATCCACTCATATGATGTGGTGTTAATCCTCTCATGTGATGAGGTGTTGATCCACTCATGTGATGTGTTGATCCTCTCATGTGATATGCTGTTGATCCTCTCATGTGATGTGTTGATCCTCTCATGTGATGTGGTGTTGATCCTCTCATGTGATGGGTTGATCCTCTCATGTGATGTGGAGTTGATCCTCTCATGGGATGCGGTGTTGATACTCTCATGGGATGTGGTGTTGATTCTCTCATATGATGTGGTGTTGATCCTCTCATGGGATGCGTGCTGATACTCTCATGGGATGTGGTGTTGATTATCTCATGTGATGTGGTGTTGATACTCTCATGTGATGTGGAGTTGATCCTCTCATGGGATGTGTGTTGATCCTCTCATATGATGTGGTGTTGATCCTCTCATGTGATGTGTGTTGATCCTCTCATGTGATGTGGTGTTGATTATCTCATGTGATGTGGTGTTGATTCTCTCATATGATGTGGTGTTTATCCTCTCATGGGATGCGGTGTTGATCCTCTCATGGGATGCGGTGTTGATCCTCTAATGGGATGCGGTGTTGATACTCTCATGGGATGCGGTGTTGAAACTCTCATGGGATGTGGTGTTGATTATCTCATGTGATGTGGTGTTGATTCTCTCATATGATGTGGTGTTGATCCTCTCATGTGATGTGGTGTTGATCCTCTCATGTGATGTGGTGTTGTTCCTCTCATGTGATGTTTGATCCTCTCATGGGATGTGGTGTTGATCCTCTTATGGGATGTGGTGTTATTTCCACATGTGATGTGGTGTTGATCCTCGCATGTGGTGTTGATAATCTGATGTGGCGTTGATCCTCTCATGTGATATGATGTTCATCCTCTCATGTGATATGGTGTTCATCCTCTCATGTGATGTTGATTCTCTCTAATGTGGTCTTGATCCTCTCATGTGATGTGGTGTTGATCCTCTTATGTGAGGTTGATCCTGTCTCATGTGATGTTGATTCACTCTGATGTTGTGTTGATCCTCTCTGTGTGGTGTTGATCCTCTCTGATGTGGTGTTGATCCTCTCTGATGTGGGGTTGATCCTCTGATGTGGTGTTGATCCTCTCTGATGTGGTGTTGATCTCTCTGATGTGGTGTTGATCCTCTCTGATGTGGTGTTGATCCTCTCTGATGTGGTGTTGATCCTCTCTGATGTGGTGTTGATCCTCTCTGATCTGTGTGGATTCTCGCATGTGGTGTGTTGTTGATCCTCTCATGTGATGTGTATCGATCCTCTCATGTGATGTGGTGTTGATCCTTTCATGTGATGTGTTGTTGATTTTTTCTTGTCGTGTGGTGTTGATCCTGTCATGTGATGTGGTGTTCATCCTCTCATTTGGTGTTGATCCTCTCATGTGGTTTAGTGTTAATTCTTTTATGTGATGAGATGTTTATCCTTTCATTTGATGTGGTGTTAATCCCTCATGTGATGTGTGTTTAATCTTTCATGTGGTGTGTTTTTGATCCTCTCATGTGATTTGACGTGTTGATCATCTCATGTGATATAGTATTAATCCTCGCATGTGGTGTTGATCCTCTCAAGTGGTGTGTTGATCCTCTCATGTGATTTGACGTGTTGATCCTCTCATGTGATGTGTTGATCCTCTCATGTGATCTGGTGTTGATCCTCTCATGTGATCTGGTGTTGATCCTCTCATGTGATTTGACGTGTTGATCCTCTCATGTGATGTGTTGATCCTCTCATGTGGTGTTAATCCTCTCATGTGGTGTTGATCCTATTATGTGGTGTTAATCATCTCATGTGATGTGGTGTTGATCCTTTCATGTGATGTGTGTTGATTTTTTCTTGTCATGTGGTGTTGATCCTCTCATGTGATGTGTGTTGATCCTCTCATGTGATGTGGTGTTGATCCTCTCATTTGGTGTTGATCCTCTCATTTGGTGTAGATGCTCTCATGTGGTGTAGTGTTGATCCTCTCATGTGATGTGGTGTTGATCTTCTCAGGTGGTGTAGTTTTGATCCTATCATGTGATGTGTTTTGATCCTATCATGTGATGTGGTGTTGATCCTATCATGTGATGTGGTGTTGATTTTTTCTTGTCATGTGGTGTTGATCCTCTCATGTGGTGTAGTGTTGATCCTATCATGTGATGTGGTGTTGATTCTATCATGTGATGTGATGTTGATTTTTTCTTGTCATGTGGTGTTGATCCTCTCATGTGATGTGGTGTTGATCCTCTCATTTGGTGTGATCCTCTCATGTGGTGTAGTGTTGATCCTATCATGTGATGAGGTGTTGATCCTCTAATGTGATGTTGTGTTAATCCTCTCATGTGAAGTGTATTTTGATCCTTTCATGTGATGTGGTGTTAATCCTCTCATGTGATTTGACGTGTTGATCCTCTCATGTGATGTAGTGTTAATCCTCGCATGTGATGTTGAGCATCTCATATGGTGTTAATCATCTCATGTGATGTGGTGTTGATCCTATCATGTGATTTGACGTGTTGATCCTGTCATGTGATGTGGTGTTAATCCTCGCATGTGGTGTTAATCATCTCATGTGGTGTTGATTCTCTCATGTGATGTTGATCCTGTCATGCGGTGTTAATCATCTCATGTGATGTGGTGTTGATCCTCTCATGTGATGTGTTAATCCTCTCATGTGTTGTTGATCCTGTCATGTGGTGTTAATCATCTCCTATGATGTGGTGTGGATCATCTCATGTGACGTGTTGATCCTGTCATGTGATGTGGTGTTGATCCTCGCATGTGGTGTTAATCATCTCATGTGGTGTTGCTTCTCTCATGTGATGTTGATCCTGTCATGTGGTGTTAATCCTCTCATGTGATGTTAAAAATCTCATGTGATGTGGTGTTAATCATCACATGTGATGTGGTGTTGATCCCCTCATGTGGTGTTAATCATCACATGTGATGTGGTGTTGATCCCCTCATGTGGTGTTAATCATCAAATGTGATGTGGTGTTGATCCCTCATGTGGTGTTAATCATCACATGTGATGTGTGTTGATCCCCTCATGTGGTGTTAATCATCACATGTGATGTGGTGTTGATCCTCTCATGTGGTGTTAATCATCACATGTGATGTTGGTGTTGATACTCTGTGATGTGGTGTTGATCCTCGCATGTGGTGTTGATCCTCTCTGATGTGGTGTTGATTCTCTCATGTGGTGTTGATCTTCTCTGATGTGGTGTTGATTCTCTCTGATGTGTATTGATTCTCTCATGTGGTGTTGATCCTATCTGATGTGGTGTTGATTCTGTCATATGATGTAGTTTTGATCCTCTCATGTCATGTTATTTTGATCCTCTCATGTCATGTGGTTTGATCCTCTCATGTCATGTCGTTTTGATCCTCTCATGTCGTAGCTCTCAGAAATAGTCAACAATCAAGTCCAGTAATGATGAATTAGTCAGGCACATATCAATGAAATATGATCAACATTAACTACGCAGTTAATATTTGTTGATCCACGTGACTATGACTAACAACCAGCTGATAATTAATGTGAACAAAAGAACAATGTATGATATTGCTAAACTGTCAGAACTCTGTCAGGAGAACTAGTGTAAGATATTGCTAAACTGTCAGAACTCTGTCAGGAGAACTAGTGTAAGATATTGCTAAACTGTCAGAACTCTGTCAGGAGAACTAGTGTAAGATATTACTAAACTGTCAGAACTCTGTCAGGAGAACTAGTGTAAGATATTGCTAAACTGTCAGAACTCTGTCAGGAGAACTAGTGTAAGATATTGCTAAACTGTCAGAACTCTGTCAGAGAACTAGTGTAAGATATTACTAAACTGTCAGAACTCTGTCAGAACTCTGTCAGGAGAACTAGTGTAAGATATTGCTAAGTGTCAGGAGAAAGTGTCAGAACTCTGTCAGGAGAACTAGTGTAAGATATTGCTAAACTGTCAGAACTCTGTCAGGGAACTAGTGTAAGATATTGCTAAACTGTCAGAACTCTGTCAGGAGAACTAGTGTAAGATATTGCTAAACTGTCAGAACTCTGTCAGGAGAACTAGTGTAAGATATTGCTAAACTGTCAGAACTCTGTCAGGAGAACTAGTGTAAGATATTGCTAAACTGTCAGAACTCGGAGAACTAGTGTAAGAGAACTAGTGTAAGATATCCTAACCTGTCAGAACTCTGTCAGGAGAACTAATGTAAGATATTGCTAAACTGTCAGAACTCTGTCAGGAGAACTAGTGTAAGATATTGCTAAACTGTCACAACTCTGTCAGGAGAACTAATGTATGATATTGCTAAACTGTCACAACTCTGTCAGGAGAACTAATGTATGATATGTTAAACTGTCACAACTCTGTCAGGAGAACTAATGTATGATATTGTTAAACTGTCACAACTCTGTCAGGAGAACTAATGTATGATATTGCTAAACTGTCACAACTCTGTCAGGAGAACTAATGTATGATATTGTTAAACTGTCACAACTCTGTCAGGAGAACTAATGTATGATAATTGCTAAACTGTCAACTCTGTCAGGAGAACTAATGTATGATGTTGTTAAACTGTCACAACTCTGTCAGGAGAACTAATGTATGATATTGCTAAACTGTCACAACTCTGTCAGGAGAACTAATGTATGATATTGTTAAACTGTCACAACTCTGTCAAGGGAACTAATGTATGATATTGTTAAACTGTCACAACTCTGTCAGGAGAACTAATGTATGATATTGTTAAACTGTCACTATTCTGTCAGGAGAACTAATGTATGATATTGCTAAACTGTCACAACTCTGTCAGGAGAAAATGTATGATATTGTTAAACTGTCACAACTCTGTCAGGAGAACTAATGTATGATATTGTTAAACTGTCACTATTCTGTCAGGAGAACTAATGTATGATATTGTTAAACTGTCACAACTCTGTCAGGAGAACTAATGTATGATATTGCTAAACTGTCACAACTCTGTCACTTGTATATCTCACATTATTGTTTATTTATTTTCAATCAAATTATAACTTTTTCCATTGTTACTTCTTGTAAATACAAAAGACTCAAACACTTCTCCTTCGCTTTTCCCCTCTTTTCTTCTTCACCGGATCTGACTTCTTCATTAAAAAAAAAGAAATAAAAAAGATTATAAGTGCCATTTTTATTGGACTTTTTTATTCGAATTTACTGTCTTAAAAAAGAATTAATATCTTTTGTCGGTAGTAGCCATGGTAACAAGCTGCAAAGCCTGGCCAATTAACGGATCAGTGTTGCCAGGTTAGCTGTACCGTACAAAATGGACAAATATTTTTTAGACGCACGGGCCATTCGATCTGTGGTTTCTCATGTCGATACGCGGTCAAAGAAACGACAAGTTTCCTTTTTGGAAAGTTCTAGCTATGGATTGTGTCGGTGGAAGGAATTGTAAAACTGTGTTTTCTACATGAATAGTCTGGAAAGTGTTAGAGGTAACAGTTAGTAGTGACGGAGATGATTGCTGGTGGGATGGAGCCAATTCATTAAGGGGAGTTAATGAAATTCTGAAGTAAAAACGTGAGCTGACGTTTTATAATGAAGAAGATTGTGTACAAGAATAGAGGCAGCGTTTTATGGTCATGATTGAGTTGCAGGTATTAGAGGAAGAGAATAGAGAGAGAGAGTGATGGACAGAGAGATGGAGATATAATGGGAGAAATTGAATAGGGGGAGTGATGGACAGAGAGATATAATGGAGAAAGTGAATAGGCGAAGTGATGGACAGAGAGATAGAGATATAATGGGAGAAAGTGAATAGGGGGAGTGATAGACAGAGAGATAGAGATATAATGGGAGAAAGTGAATGGGGAGAGATGGACATAGAGATAGAGATATAATGGGAGAAAGTGAATAGGGGGTGTGATGGACAGAGAGATAGAGATATAATGGGAGAAAGTGAATGGGGGAGAGATGGACAGAGAGATAGAGAAATAATGGAAGAAAGTGAATGGGGGAGTGATGGACAGAGAGATAGAGATATAATGGGAGAAAGTGAATGGGGGAGAGATGGACAGAGAGATATAGATATAATGGGAGAAAGTGAATGGGGAGAGATGGACAGAGAGATGGACAGAGAGATAGAGATATAATGGGAGAAAGTGAATGGGGGAGAGATGGACAGAGAGATAGAGATATAATGGGAGAAAGTGAATGGGGAGAGATGGACAGAGAGATAGAGATATAATGGGAGAAAGTGAATGGGGGAGAGATGGACAGAGAGATAGAGATATAATGGGAGAAAGTGAATGGGGAGAGATGGACAGAGAGATAGAGATATAATGGGAGAAAGTGAATGGGGGAGTGATGGACAGAGAGATAGAGATATAATGGGAGAAGGAATGGGGGAGAGATGGACAGAGAGATAGAGATACAATGGGAGAAAGTGAATGGGGGATTGATGGACAGAGAGATAGAGATATAATGGGAGAAAGTGAATAGGGAGTGATGGACAGAGAGATAGAGATATAATGGGAAAAAGTGAATGGGAGAGAGATGGACAGAGAGATAGAGATATAATGGGAGAAAGTGAATGGGGAGTGATGGACAGAGAGATAGAGATATAATGGGAGAAAGTGAATGGGGGAGTGATGGACAGAGAGATAGAGATATAATGGGAGAAAGTGAATGGGGAGTGATGGACAGAGAGATATAATGGGAGAAAGTGAATGGGGGAGTGATGGACAGAGAGATATAATGGAGAAAGTGAATAGGGGAGTGATGGACTGAGAGATAGAGATATAATGGGAGAAAGTGAATGGGTGAGTGATGGACAGAGAGATAGAGATATAATGGGAGAAAGTGAATGGGGGAGTGATGGACAGAGAGATATAATGGGAGAAAGTGAATAGGGGAGTGATGGACAGAGAGATAGAGATATAATGGGAGAAAGTGAATGGGGAGTGATGGACAGATAGCTAGAGATATAATGGAGAAAGTGAATGGGGGAGTGATGGACAGAGAGATAGAGATATAATGGGAGAAAGAGAATAAGGGGAGAGATGGACAGAGAGATGTAATGGGAGAAAGTGAAGAGGGAAGTGATGAACAGAGAGATGGAGATATAATGGGAGAAAGTGAATGGGGAGTGATGGACAGAGAGATAGAGATATAATGGGAGAAAGAGAATAAAGGGAGAGATGGACATAGAGATATAATGGAGAAAGTGAATAGGGGAAGTGATGGACAGAGAGAGATGGAGATATAATGTAGAAAAAGAATAAAGAGAGTGATGGACAGAGAGATAGAGATATAATGGGAGAAAAAGAATGGGAGAGATGGACAGAGAGATAGAGATATAATGGGAGAAAGAGAATAGGGGAGAAATGGACAGAGATATAGAGATATAATGGGAGAAAAAAGAATGGGAGAGATGGACAGAGATATAGAGATATAATGGGAGAAAGAGAATAGGGGAGAGATGGACAGAGAGATAGAGATATAATGGGAGAAAAAGAATGGGAGATGGACTGAGAGATAGAGATATAATGGGAGAAAGAGAATGGAGGAGAAGTGGACAGAGATATAGAGATATAATGGGAGAAAGATAATAGGGAAGAGATGGACAGAGAGATAGAGATAAATTGGAGAAAGAGAATGGAGGAGAGGTGGACAGAGATATAGAGATATAATGGGAGAAAGAGAATGGGGGAGAGATGGACAGAGAGATAGAGATATAGTGGGAGAAAGAGAATAATGGAAGTGATGGACAGAGAGATAGAGATACAATAGGAGAAAGAGAATACGGGGAGAGATGGACAGAGAGATGTAGTTATAATGGACAAAGAGAATGGGGGAGAGATGGACAGAGAGATGGAGATATTATGGGAGAAAGGGAATAGAGAGAGTGATGGACGAGAGATGGAGATATATTGGGAGAAAGAGAAAATAAGAGTGATGGACAGAGAGATGGAGATACGTAGGGAGGTCAAAAAGTAATGCACACCAATTTTTTTCTCGGCTAATAATAAAGATAGGAATATGAAATTTTGCACACTTAGAATATGACATGTTCCAATTATGTGCATCATATTGCACAGCATTCTGATAAATATTACGCATTCTATGAACCGTTAAAATGGAGCTTGTCAACAATGTCCGTTACAAACAGCGAATTGTCATAGAATTTCTGGTTGCGGAAAAAGAAACTGTGGCAAACATTCATAAACGACTGTGTGCAGTGTACAAATGTTCTGCAGTCGATAGGAGCACAGTTAGTCGCTGGGTTCAGAGAATTAAAGCTGCAGAAAGTGTACGAGTGGAGCTGCATGATTTACCGCGTTCTGGACGTGTTGCCTCGGCTACCAGCACAGACATGTTAAACCGGGCTGATGCCATTATTCGTAAGGATAGGCGTATCACTAGTCAGCAATTGGCATTGCAGCTTGCAGTCAGCAAGGGAAGTGCAATCGCAATTTTTAAAACTCTCGGATATTCAAAGATTTGCGTTCGATGGGTTCCTCAGTGCCTAACAAATGATCACAGAGTTCAAAGGAAACATTCTGTTCTGAATTGTTGGAGCGTTTCGGTGTTGAAGGAGAATGTTTTTGTCCAAAAATTGTTACCGGTGACGAAACGTAGGCACATTAATATGAGCCTGAAACAAAAATGCAGTCAATGGAATGGCATCATCCGCAGTCACCAAAAAGAAAAAAAAATCAAAACATCTCCATCAGCCGAAAGGTGATGATCACTGTCTTCTGGACATTGATGGTGTGATTCTTGTTGATGTAATGACAAGAGGTGAGACAATCAACTCGACAGCTTACATCAATACACTGACAAAACTCAAAAATCGTTCCACAGAGTTCGGCCTAATAAGCCATCTGCAGATGTGTTGCTTCAACATGACAATGCACGCCCTCACACAAGTCTGGTAACACGGGAAGCAATCAACAAATTTGGTTGGACTGTACTGCCCCATCCTCCTTACAGCCCTGATCTGGCTCCCTCAGATTTCCATCTGTTTGGACCAATCAAAAATTCCTGCGTGGGAAACACTTTGACAATGATGATGATGTGATCCGTGCAGTTAAAAAATGGCTACGCGAGCAGGACAAAACTTGGTACGGTACAAACGAGGCATTCATGACCTAGTTTCGCGTTGGCGTAAGGCAATACGCTTGGACGGAGATTATGTTGAAAAATAGGTAGTGTAAAGGGGGTGTTCAGCTACAATCTGTGAAAATTTCACACATTTTGCCCGAATAGTTTCCGAGAAAAAAATTGGTGTGCATTACTTTTTGACCTCCCTTCAGTATAATGGGAGAAGGAGAATAGGTGGAGAGATGGATAGAGAGATGGAGATATAATGGGAGAAAGAGAATAGGTGGAGAGATGGATAGAGAGATGGAGATATAATGGGAGAAAGAGAATAGGTGGGGAGATGGACAGAGAGATATAGATTTAATGGGAGAAAGCGTGACTATGACACGCGAGAGTCCCATATAAGCAGATAATGACAGTAGAAGATCAAGTGATTTGTAAAACGATCCCGTGATTTACCGGTACCAGCATAATTGATGTTTGGTTTGTCCTGACAGATGTAGTCTCTTCGCGTTGTTTATTTCATTTTGGTCATGATTTTACCAATGTTCTTGGATGTGGTTTCTGTGGGAGATCTCTAGAATCTTCCGGCGACACTTCATAACTTGTATTGTCCTTTTTGATAATGTGTGACATAATTATTACAGACCTATGCAGTGATATATACAATGACCCATGTTGATAAGACAAGACCCGTAATGTTATCAAAGTACGCGATAATGTAGTGAGTCTATGTAGTGAGATAATGTAGTGAGTCTGATATCTTAGGTTGATAAACGTTCTACTCCATAAAAGACTACATCTCCTGCCTGTTTACTGCGTGATTCGATGAGCACGATTACAAACATGGAGGCGGGCCCTGTAAGCAGGCGATGGTTAGAGTCATTGCGGAAGTCAAAAATACGTAAAATCACCTTTGTCAACGTCCTTGGCCATGCGAGAGTACGGGGAAATGAAAGAGTGGACAGGTTGGCTAGCTGCGCTGTCGTTAAAGACGGTCAGCCAATGGATCGGGCTGATGTCATCAATGCCCTCCGAGATGTGGAAAAGGCAAAGGACATCGACAACCATGAGTTCACGTCACTCCTTTGGATGAAAGAGATGGGAGTTAAGATGGGCACAGCCAGAAAGGAGAAACTTGGTGGCCGTGTACGAAGACTTATCAACCAACATAGAACTGGAGTCGTCAGTCGTTGGACACTGCGAGACTTGTTGAGGAGGGGATCTGAGCTCCTGTGGTCATGTTCGGAATGCCATGATGATGACCCACAAATAACTCAATAACTCTATAAAAGCTTTTTTTTTTTCCCAACGCGACTTAAGTTGTGCTATATTCCGTCCATAAATTCGTGAACACAAAGCTTCCGAGCGAACTGAAACTTGAAATGTCCACTGTTGACCACCTCAACTGTAATCAAATGTTTGTTCCTATCAAATTTCCTGTAGAATTTCCCTTATTTCAGTTTGTCATGAATGTCTGAGACTGCCGGGACAGAGAAATCTAAGTTTGACCGACCACTCAACTCCTCCGTTCAATTAATGCTCACCACTTTCAATATCTGAAATACATGGAAGAAAACTGTTTATATGAACCAGTCTTCACCGTTTCATCAATGTTGTACTTACAGTTTAGATGATAAAAACACTAGGAATTTTTGGCATAGATATTATCACAGACCTATGCAGTGATAGGATGCGTACAATATGACCTTAAGCATTAATATTTATTTCATTGCACAAGAAGACCGGAGCTGTGCAGTGTCTAACATTGTTCTCAGATCATCTAGCTCGCTGTTCTTGCAGATTTTTAGAGCTGTTAGGACTGACAGTGCGTCGGTCAGTATCAGCAATTTCTGTGCACGTTATTTTTTTTGTGTTGGATAGCCAGTTTTGCAGCATCAATCTGGGCTTCATTTCAGCTTTATAATTGTTTTGATAATTTTTCAGTGGCTATTGACTTGATCTCTTCCTGGTTATTCAGCCTCAAGAACACAGCTCTTCCTCCATTTCTGGTGCGTTTGTAGCAGAGCCATCCGTGTATATGTAGACCAGGAGTCCTGTGAGTAGTTGTCTATGCGTTTTCTCTGTGTGCCTGTTTGGGTGCCTTTCTTCGTGATTCCTAGTAATATCTTCTTTAAGTTCTGGTATTTTATATTTCCCGTGGGGAATCTTACAGGATGGGCATATAGGTTTCAGCATTGTTTGAGTCAGTACTGGGTCACTATATATAGTTGTCAATTCTTTGGAAATTGCCGTGAAGTTGCTCCCCTTTAGTTTTCCTTTTTCGGAACCGGTTATTTTGTTGGTTCGTGGGTGGTTAGGGAGCTTTTTGTACTTCTCCGCTTGTTGCATTATTTTAGTTTTCTGTCTTCCAAAGATTGTAGGCCTGTCACTGTTTATAGAGTCTTCATATGTGTAGATTTCATTAAAAAAAACCATTCTTACATGAAAAATACACTGAAACTAAAACAAACTAACATCAGAACTAAAATCACAAATAGTAAAATTCTATAGTTGCACAACATTCCTGTATGGTGCAGAAACATGGACATAAAATAGGAAAATAGATAATGAAATGGAAGCTTTTGAAACCTGGATCTTTAGGAAATAGGGAGAATTGGGCGGAAGGAAAGAAGAGAAACAAGGAAGTTGTGAATCAGCTGAACATGAAACAATAAACTACTTAACACAATTGGAAACGACAACTGAAATGTTGTGAACAGTTTAAGAAACAAAATAGCCTTCTAAAGGCTGTCTTGGTAGGGAAGGTACAAGGCAGAGGCAGACCAAGACAAAAGTGAACAGATAACATCAAAAGGTGGTCAGATGAAACTATGACTACGTGCACCATCAAGGCAAGAGACAGACTAAAATGGTGCTCCACGGTAGCCAACTTTGATGTTTAGACGGCACCAAATAAGTGAATGAATGGCGCTCCATGGTAGCCAACCTTTGATGTTTAGACAGCACCAAATAAGTGAATGAATGGCGCTCCATGGTAGCCAACCTTTGATGTTTAGACAGCACCAAATAAGTGAATGAATGGCGCTCCATGGTAGCCAACCTTTGATGTTTAGACAGCACCAAATAAGTGAATGAATGGCGCTCCATGGTAGCCAACTTTTGATGTTTAGACAGCACCAAATAAGTGAATGAATGGCGCTCCATGGTAGCCGACATTCGATGCGGAGACGACACCCATGAATTAATTCATTCGTCTACCTTTTCGTCTACCACTCTGTCTGTCTACCACTCTGCCTACCCTTCCGTCTACCACTCTGTCTACCCGTTAGTCTCCCACTCTCTCTGCCTACCCTTTCGTCTACCACTCTCTCCGTCTACTACTCTGTCTGTCTACCACTCTACCTACCCTTTCGTCTACCACTCTGTCCATCTACTACTCTGTCTGTCTACCACTCTGTCCATCTACTACTCTGTCTGTCTACCACTCTGTCTAGGCTTTCGTCTACCATTCCGTCTGTCTACCACTCTGTCCATCTATCATTCTGTCTACCCTTCCGTCTACCACTCTGTCCATTTACCACTCTGTCCGTCTATCACTCTGTCTACCCTTTCGTCTACCGCTCTGTCCGTCTACCACACTGTCTACCTACCCTTCCATCTACCACTCTGTTTACTACTCTTCTAACTACCATCTACCACTCTGTCTACCTATCCTTCCGTCTACCACTCTGTCCGTCTACCACTTTGTCTGTCTACCCTTCCGCCTAGGACTCTGTCCGTTTACAACTCTGTTTTCTACCACTCTGTCTACCCTGTCCATCTACCACCCTGTCCATCTACCACCCTGTCTGTCTACCATCAGCCCGTCTATCACTCTGACCATCTAACACTCTGCCCGTCTACAATCTGTCCATCTACCATCTATCCGTCTACCATTCTGTCCATCTACAATCTGTCATCAACCACTCTGTCCATCTACCTCTATGTCCATCTACCATCTGTCCATCTACCATCTGTCCATCTACCATCTGTCCATCTACCTCTATGTCCATCTACCATCTGTCCATCTACCATCTGTCCATCTACCATCTGTCCATCTACCTCTATGTCCATCTACCTTCTGTCCATCTACCATCTGTCCATCTACCATCTGTCATCTACCTCTATGTCCATCTACCATCTGTCCATCTACCATCTGTCCATCTACCATCTGTCCATCTACCTCTATGTCCATCTACCATCTGTCCATCTACCATCTGTCCATCTACCATCTGTCCATCTACCATCTGTCCATCTACCTCTATGTCCATCTACCATCTGTCCATCTACCATCTGTCCATCTACCATCTGTCCATCTACCATCTGTCCATCTACCATCTGTCCATCTACCTCAATGTCCATCTACCATCTGTCCATCTACCATCTGTCCATCTACCATCTGTCCATCTACCATCTGTCCATCTACCTCTATGTCCATCTACCATCTGTCCATCTACCATCTGTCCGTGTACCATTCTGTCCGCCTACCAATCTGTCCATCTACCATCTGTCTATCTACCACTGTCCATCTACCACTCTGACCATCTACCACTCTGACAATCTAAAACTTTCCGTCTACCACTCTGTCCATCTACCACTCTGTCCGTCTATCACTCTGACCATCTACCATCTGTCCGTCTACCATCTGTCCGTCTACCACTCTGTCCGTCTACCATCTGTCCGTCTACCATCATCCCGTCTATCACTCTGTCCATCTACCACTCTGTCCATCTACCACTCTGTCCGTCTATCACTCTGTCCATCTACCACTCTGTCGATCTACCACTCTGTCCGTCTATCACTCTGTCCATCTACCACTCTGTCCATCTACCACTCTGTCCATCTACCACTCTGTCCATCTACCACTCTGTCCGTCTACCACTCTGTCCATCTACCACTCTGTCCATCTACCACTCTGTCCATCTATCACTCTGTCCGTCTACCATCAGCCCGTCTATCACTCTGTCCGTCTATCACTCTGTCCGTCTACCATCAGCCCGTCTATCACTCTGTCCATCTATCACTCTGTCCATCTACCACTCTGTCCGTCTACCATCAGCCCGTCTATCACTCTGTTCATCTATCACTCTGTCCATCTACCACTCTGTCCGTCTATCACTCTGTCCGTCTACCATCAGCCCGTCTATCACTCTGTCCATCTATCACTCTGTCCATCTACCACTCTGTCCATCTACCACTCTGTCCGTCTACCATCAGCCCGTCTATCACTCTGTCCATCTATCACTCTGTCCGTCTATCACTCTGTCCGTCTACCATCAGCCCGTCTATCACTCTGTCCATCTATCACTCTGTCCATCTATCACTCTGTCCATCTATCACTCTGTCCATCTACCACTCTGTCCGTCTATCACTCTGTCCGTCTACCATCAGCCCGTCTATCACTCTGTCCATCTATCACTCTGTCCATCTACCACTCTGTCCATCTACCACTCTGTCCGTCTACCATCAGCCCGTCTATCACTCTGTCCATCTACCACTCTGTCCATCTACCACTCTGTCCGTCTATCACTCTGACCATCTACCATCTGTCCGTCTACCATCTGTCCGTCTACCACTCTGTCCGTCTACCATCTGTCCATCTACCATCAGCCCGTCTATCACTCTGTCCATCTACCACTCTGTCCATCTACCACTCTGTCCATCTACCACTCTGTCCGTCTATCACTCTGTCCATCTACCACTCTGTCGATCTACCACTCTGTCCGTCTATCACTCTGTCCATCTACCACTCTGTCCATCTATCACTCTGTCCGTCTACCATCAGCCTGTCTATCACTCTGTCCATCTACCACTCTGTCCATCTACCACTCTGTCCATCTACCACTCTGTCCATCTACCACTCTGTCCGTATACCATCAGCCCGTCTATCACTCTGTCCATCTACCACTCTGTCCATCTAACACTCGGTCCGTCTACCACTCTGTCCGTCTACCACTCTGTCCGTCTACCACTCTGTCCATCTAACACTCGGTCCGTCTACCACTCTGTCGTCTACCACTCTGTCCGTCTACCACTCTGTCCGTCTACCACTCTGTCTATTTACCCATCTATCTACCTAAGAAATACATAGTCCCCCCCTCCTCTACAATCCCCACTCCTATATATCTTATGACCTCCCATCTCCTCACAATTTCCGTGTCTCTTGTTCTTGACTTTATTACCGCGTTGTAACTTTACGTAGAACAAGATGATTCTGAGAACTATTATAATGATGATGATAATGGTGATGATGATAATGCTGATGGTGGTGGTGGTGATGACGACGATGATCATGATGATAATATTAATAATGTAGATGACGATGATGATCATGATGATAATATTAATGATGCTGATGACGATGATGATCATGATGATAATATTAATGATGTAGATGACGATGATAACATTAATGACAAGCTCCATCAGACAATGATATAAACCCTCGTGAATGAAACCATTCCAAATGTTCGAGCTGTAAATGTGCACATAACCTTCAATCTTCATCAAATATCTTCACTTCCTGTATCAAATTTCGACTACCACGCCTGGTTGACCACCTTGGAAAGGACGTTAAATATAATTGAGAACATGGCCCGCCTACCTATTTGGTACTGGCCAATAGAACACTTTATTTACTTGAATGCTGTGGAATGAATTAGGGACTGATTGTCGTGTGTTTAACATGTTGATATGCTTCTTTTCAATCCAGGAATCGATTACATTTTCGGCTCGCAGGGAGTAAATAACAATCTGTCCAATTTGGGGAGATTCTGTATTTTTTAATTAATGTGAAATGTGATTGTGGGGATACTGTTGTTAGTCTATAAACAATGTGGATGATTGTGTGAATGATATCAGCTAGTTCTGGTTCTAAGTTGTAGATATGACCTCGAGGATTGTGTGAATGATATCAGTTAGTTCTGGTTCTAAGTTGTAGATATGACCTCGAGGATTATGTGAATGATATCAGTTAGTTCTGGTTCTAAGTTGTAGATATGACCTCGATGATTGTACGAATGATATCAGCTAGTTCTGGTACTAAGTTGTAGATATGACCTCGAGGAATGTGTGAATGATATCAGCTAGTTCTGGTACTAAGTTGTAGATATGACCTCGAGGATTGTACGAATGATATCAGCTAGTTCTGGTACTAAGTTGTAGATATGACCTCGAGGATTGTGCGAATGATATCAGCTAGTTCTGGTTCTAAGTTGTAGATATGACCTCGAGGATTGTGTGAATGATATCAGTAGTTCTGGTACTAAGTTGTAGATATGACCTCGAGGATTGTGTGAATGATATCAGCTAGTTCTGGTACTAAGTTGTAGATATGACCTCGAGGATTGTGCGAATGATATCAGCTAGTTCTGGTTCTAAGTTGTAGATATGACCTCGAGGATTGTACGAATGATATCAGTTAGTTCTGGTACTAAGTTGTAGATATGACCTCGAGGATTGTGCGAATGATATCAGCTAGTTCTGGTTCTAAGTTGTAGATATGACCTCGAGGATTGTGTGAATGATATCAGCTAGTTCTGGTACTAAGTTGTAGATATGACCTCGAGGATTGTGCGAATGATATCAGCTAGTTCTGGTTCTAAGTTGTAGATATGACCTCGAGGATTGTACGAATGATATCAGTTAGTTCTGGTACTAAGTTGTAGATATGACCTCGAGGATTGTGTGAATGATATCAGTTAGTTCTGGTACTAAGTTGTAGATATGACCTCGAGGATTGTGTTGTGTGAATGATATCAGCTAGTTCTGGTACTAAGTTGTAGATATGACCTCGAGGATTGTGCGAATGATATCAGTTAGTTCTGGTACTAAGTTGTAGATATGACCTCGAGGATTGTGTGAATGATATCAGTTAGTTCTGGTACTAAGTTGTAGATATGACCTCGAGGATTGTGCGAATGATATCAGCTAGTTCTGGTACTAAGTTGTAGATATGACCTCGAGGATTGTGTGAATGATATCAGTTAGTTCTGGTACTAAGTTGTAGATATGACCTCGAGGATTGTGCGAATGATATCAGCTAGTTCTGGTTCTAAGTTGTAGATATGACCTCGAGGATTGTGTGAATGATATCAGCTAGTTCTGGTACTAAGTTGTAGATATGACCTCGAGGATTGTGCGAATGATATCAGCTAGTTCTGGTTCTAAGTTGTAGATATGACCTCGAGGATTGTACGAATGATATCAGTTAGTTCTGGTACTAAGTTGTAGATATGACCTCGAGGATTGTGTGAATGATATCAGTTAGTTCTGGTACTAAGTTGTAGATATGACCTCGAGGATTGTGTTGTGTGAATGATATCAGCTAGTTCTGGTACTAAGTTGTAGATATGACCTCGAGGATTGTGTGAATGATATCAGCTAGTTATGGTACTAAGTTGTAGATATGACCTCGAGGATTGTGTGAATGATATCAGCTAGTTATGGTACTAAGTTGTAGATATGACCTCGAGGATTGTGTGAATGATATCAGCTAGTTATGGTACTAAGTTGTAGATATGACCTCGAGGATTGTGTGAATGATATCAGCTAGTTATGGTACTAAGTTGTAGATATGACCTCGAGGATTGTGTGAATGATATCAGCTAGTTATGGTACTAAGTTGTAGATATGACCTCGAGGATTGTGTGAATGATATCAGCTAGTTCTGGTACTAAGTTGTAGATATGACCTCGAGGATTGTGTGAATGATATCAGCTAGTTCTGGTACTAAGTTGTAGATATGACCTCGAGGATTGTGTGAATGATATCAGCTAGTTCTGGTACTAAGTTGTAGATATGACCTCGAGGATTGTGTGAATGATATCAGCTAGTTATGGTACTAAGTTGTAGATATGACCTCGAGGATTGTGTGAATGATATCAGCTAGTTCTGGTACTAAGTTGTAGATATGACCTCGAGGATTGTGTGAATGATATCAGCTAGTTATGGTACTAAGTTGTAGATATGACCTCGAGGATTGTGTGAATGATATCAGCTAGTTCTGGTACTAAGTTGTAGATATGACCTCGAGGATTGTGTGAATGATATCAGCTAGTTATGGTACTAAGTTGTAGATATGACCTCGAGGATTGTGTGAATGATATCAGCTAGTTCTGGTACTAAGTTGTAGATATGACCTCGAGGATTGTGTGAATGATATCAGCTAGTTATGGTACTAAGTTGTAGATATGACCTCGAGGATTGTGTGAATGATATCAGCTAGTTCTGGTACTAAGTTGTAGATATGACCTCGAGGATTGTGTGAATGATATCAGCTAGTTCTGGTACTAAGTTGTAGATATGACCTCGAGGATTGTGTGAATGATATCAGCTAGTTATGGTACTAAGTTGTAGATATGACCTCGAGGATTGTGTGAATGATATCAGCTAGTTCTGGTACTAAGTTGTAGATATGACCTCGAGGATTGTGTGAATGATATCAGCTAGTTATGGTACTAAGTTGTAGATATGACCTCGAGGATTGTGTGAATGATATCAGCTAGTTATGGTACTAAGTTGTAGATATGACCTCGAGGATTGTGTGAATGATATCAGCTAGTTCTGGTACTAAGTTGTAGATATGACCTCGAGGATTGTGTGAATGATATCAGCTAGTTCTGGTACTAAGTTGTAGATATGACCTCGAGGATTGTGTGAATGATATCAGCTAGTTATGGTACTAAGTTGTAGATATGACCTCGAGGATTGCACTGGTCATGCGCAGTGCAATCTCTAACTGTAATTACAAATTTATACTGTTTTGATTAATTGATAATGATAATCATACAGTTATGTTTTGATAGAGATAACAATAATTCGAAAGTGGCTCCCTATTTCCTCACAATTTCTGTGTCCCGTTTTTAACTTTATTACCGCATTTTGATAAGAGCCAACATTAACAAGAAGAGCCAATGTTTTGATAAGAGCCAACATTAATAGAAGAGCCAATGTTTTGATAAGAGCCAACATTAATAGAAGAGCCAATGTTTTGATAAGAGCCAACATTAATTAGAAGAGCCAATGTTTTGATAAGTTCCAACGATAATCATAAAATTATGGGATATTTGTAAAAAGTAAACGAGGGAGTATACTTACAGCCTTATGTAGGTAAAGAACAAAGCAAAAGCCTCACGACGTTGTGGCTCGGTACTTGTTTTGCCTTCATTGTATTCTTGACCAAGGTAATGTGTTACCCATACCTACTTTTTGTTTTGATATTTACATTTTCATTCTGATCATGAACTTTACAGCAGCTTCGCAGTTTTATGCCTTTACCACCGGGTACAGTTATAGCTGATTGCGTTTGAATGGGTAAAAAGTGCTGCTGTTACTGCTGCTGTTACTGCTGCTGTTACTGCTGCTGTTACTGCTGCTGTTACTGCTGATGTTATCGGTCTTGCCTGTAACAAACACAGCAATGCTGAAAGTGGACCAACAATCTAGGTCAGGATCTTCATTAGTCAATTTACTGATGGGCACAGCTGTTTGTTTTCAACTTAAAGTGAAATTTTAGTTCTAATCTTGGACATTTTTGCAGCATTTACGGATGAAGCTGTACGAGGTCTTATACATTCCCCTGATTCTTAAAATATATATTTTGTGGAAGTGGTTTCATTTTTCTTTGTACCACGCAGACGAAACGTAAAATATTTTTTTAAAATCAAAATGTGTGTGTGTGTGAATACTGTAGTTGTTGCTAATAATAGTAAAAAGATTAAATACTGGCAGATATGAGAGTTTCGGGAGATGCAATTTTTAATTTGTAACCACATAATATCGTGAAATGCTCAGATCTTCTAATCAAATGAATAATATAAGAGGCATGAGTATTTTATCTTCTTGGAAAGTCGCAAACAAACAAATGAACTAAAGTGTCAATGAGAAACCGCTGTGTGGGTCTGTTGTGTTAAAGGTATAGCACTACCGCAAGGATGGACAAGCTCGATTGTCTGCAGCAGAACCCATGACATCAAGAATGTCATTGCAGCCGTGATGTCACCTTTCAATGTCTAATGGCTTGTTTCATCGCTGTAACAATATATCAATTAATCAACCAATTAATTGATTAAAAATTAACCAATCAACCAATTAATTGATAAAAAATTAACCAATCAATCAATTTATTAATCAATCACTTAATCTTTCAATCAATCAAACATTGAATATGATAGTTGATATTGAAGATTTCTTGTCGATCACTTTGAATGGACCATGACACATAGTGGATACCAGGCCGTGCTGCGGGGTTCGTGCATGTAGACCTGGATGTTCTCGAGATTATCGAGGGAGATATCAGAGCACCTATGTGTTCGTCCGGTATGCAGTGATGATGATCCTAACAAGAAACAAACACTCAGTGACCCATGGACAACTATTGGTGCTGGATCAACGAATCTGAGCTGACCAAGTTCCTACTCCGCTTACTAGTAATTGTCCCGAAAGATTACTTATCTGTCAGGTTGGAAAATCTTATGGAAGGCAAAATCCGGTCCTGAAAGTTTTCAAGGTGAAGTAGGATGTATTCGGCCGAAATGTGTACAAATTGCAAATTCTCAGCTGTGACAACGTGAAGTAAACATCATCTTCAGAGTAAAAAAGGAAATTTGCTTTCACAATAAATGTGTACGTTCTTGCACGATCTACGACAGAGTTGCTGGGCTGTCGACATATAGACTCGCCATAACCGCGACACTCACTGACTTGGCTGCACTCACTGACTTGACTGAATTCACTGACTTGACTGAACTCACTAACTTGGCTGAACTCACTGACTTGACTGAACTCACTGACTTGACTGCACTCACTGACTTGGCTGCACTCACTAACTTGACTGCACTCACTGACTTCACTGAACTCACTGACTTGGCTGCACTCACTGACTTGGCAGCACTCACTGACTTGGCAGCACTCACTGACTTGACAGCACTCACTGACTTGGCTGCACTCACTAACTTGACTGCACTCACTGACTTCACTGAACTCACTGACTTGGCTGCACTCACTGACTTGGCTGCACTCACTGACTTGGCAGCACTCACTGACTTGACAGCACTCACTGACGTGGCTGCACTCACTGACTTGACTGCACTCACTAACTTGGCTGCACTCACTGACTTGACTGCACTCACTGACTTGACAGCACTCACTGACGTGGCTGCACTCACTGACTTGGCTGCACTCACTGACTTGGCTGCACTCACTGACTTGACTGCACTCACTAACTTGGCTGCACTCACTGACTTGACTGCACTCACTGACTTGGCTGCACTCACTAACTTGACTGCACTCACTAACTTGACTGAACTCACTGACTTGACTGAACTCACTGACTTGACTGCACTCACTGACTTGACTGCACTCACTGACTTGACTGCACTCACTGACTTGACTGAACCCACTGACTTGACTGCACTCACTGACTTGGCTACACTCACTAACTTGACTGAACTCACTGACTTGACTGTACTCACTGACTTGACTGCACTCACTAACTTGGCTGCACTCACTGACTTGACTGCACTCACTGACTTGGCTGCACTCACTGACGACTGCACTCACTGACTTGGCTGCACTCACTGACTTGACTGCACTCACTAACTTGGCTGCACTCACTGACTTGACTGCACTCACTGACTTGGCTGCACTCACTAACTTGACTGCACTCACTGACTTGGCTGCACTCACTGACTTGGCTGCACTCAATAACTTGACTGAACTCACTAACTTGACTGAACTCACTGACTTGACTGCACTCACTGACTTGGCTGCACTCACTGACTTGGCTGCACTCCCTGACTTGGCTGCACTCACTAACTTGACTGAACTCACTGACTTGACTGCACTCACTGACTTGACTGCACTCACTGACTTGACTGAACTCACTGACTTGACTGCACTCACTGACTTGACTGAACTCACTGACTTGACTGCACTCACTGACTTGACTGAACCCACTGACTTGACTGCACTCACTAACTTGACTGCACTCACTAACTTGACTGAACTCACTAACTTGACTGAACTCACTGACTTGGTTGCACTCACTGACTTGACTGAACTCACTGACTTGGCTGCACTCACTGACTTGACTGAACTCACTAACTTGACTGAACTCACTGACTTGACTGAACTCACTGACTTGACTGAATTCACTGACTTGACTGCACTCACTAACTTGACTGAACTCACTAACTTGACTGAACTCACTGACTTGACTGCACTCACTAACTTGGCTGCACTCAATGACTTGACTGAACTCACTGACTTGACTGAACTCACTGACTTGACTGCACTCACTAACTTGACTGCACTCACCTACCTGACTGCACTCACTGACTTGACTGCACTCACTGACTTGAATGCACTCACTGACTTGACTGCACTCACTGACTTGACTGCACTCACTGACTTGACTGCACTCACTGACTTCACTGCACTCACTGACTTCACTGCACTCACTGTGTTTGACATTTGGAGTCTTGTTATACTGCCCCAAGATGATAATGAAGGAAAAAGATGACACAGTTGATGTGAGTTATTGCAGTGCTCCAGGGGCGGATGTGTCTGTGTGGCTACCGGGACCCCACGGTGAGGGAAGAAAATAACAGAGCCACTGTTACCTGCCACGCATGTTGTAAGAGACGACTAAACAGGTTTGAAATCGTCGTCCGTGCAGTCGATAGGATATGCACGAAGCGATCTTGTCTACAGAATTAACTGATGCATTTTGGGAGATGTGGCAAGTAGTGGAGCGGATATGGGAAATTCCTAACTGCAATGAAGCTGGTTCCATGGATAGAATAGAATAGGCAATTCGTATGGATGGATGGGTGGATAGCAGCGACAATTTAAACAGAAAGGTCACAAGACACGCAACATGATCATGATTATTTGTGACGTTTGCGCAGTATTTTTTTCGTGTGATCTTCCATGACCTTGAAATCATTTTCTACTTCCCTATTTGCGATCTTTCCATTTCTCACAAACTTCTTCAGCATTCAGCTGTATTTATCTATGACGTAAGAACTTGCTGATTCGTCCTGAACTCAACACAAAAAACGTCTCAGAAACCATGAAAAACTGATATCAACTTTTTAATTGTCTATAATTGTAAATATCGGATTCTTGTTTGTAATCAGATCTTGGAAGTTGGACATCTTCTCATTGAGAAGGATCACGGAAGTAAACATGGCCGCACGGACGTGACCGAGTTTGGGAACTTGGGATAGAGTTAATTCCCTTGGGTGTTTGTGTATTAGGCTGACTCTCTGAGGGTTTGTTACAGTGACGTCATTGGATGGATCCGAGTGTTTGTAATAGTATTACTATCACTAGAGAGAAGTAATTGTATTACTATGACTATGTGATTTTTGGGCCATGTTAAAAGACACAACAGCCTACTAAATGTAATCCTGGAGGGGAAAATACAAGGTAAAAGAGGCAGACCAAGATTAACATGGACGAGTAACATCAAAATATGGACAAATCAGCCTATGACAACCTGCGCCATCAAAGCAAGAGTCAGGGCAGAATGGCGCTCCATGGTAGCCAACCTTCGTTGCGGAGAAGGCACTCGATGATGATGATGATGATGACTTGAGAGAAATAAAAGTATGACTAGAACGAAGAAGAAAACATAGAAAGAGGGATGGGTTGATAGATAGAGAGACAGGCATGCAAGCAGGTAGGTAGGTGGGTGAGTGTGTGGGCATGTAGGTAGGTGGGTGGGTAAGTAGGTGGGTGGGTTCTGGGTGGGCAAGCGAGCGGGCAGGTATGCAAGCAGGCTAGGATCCAGGTAGGTAGACAGGCAGGTAGGCAGGTAGGTAGGCAGGCAGGTAGGCAGGCAGGTAGGTAGGTATGAAAGATGAGGTGATAAAGAGAAGAACTCTCCAGCAACTAAATATTAAAGTTAAATTCCTGAATAGGATATTGACAGGTCAAGTTGAGAGTTCACTTGGAGGTCAAAAGTTAAATTAAGAGTTCCCTTGGAGGTCAAAAGTTAAGTTGAGAGTTCACTTGGAGGTCAAAAGTTAAATTAAGACTTCACTTGGAGGTCAAAAGCTAAGTTGAGAGTTCACTTGGAGGTCAAAAGTTAAGTTGAGAGTTCACTTGGAGGTCAAAAGTTAAATTAAGAGTTCCCTTGGAGGTCAAAAGTTAAGTTGAGACTTCACTTGGAGGTCAAAAGTTGAATAAGAGTTCACTTGGAGGTCAAAAGTTAAGTTGAGACTTCACTTGGAGGTCAAAAGTTAAGTTGAGACTTCACTTGGAGGTCAAAAGTTGAATTAAGAGTTCACTTGGAGGTCAAAAGTTAAGTTGAGAGTTCACTTGGAGGTCAAAAGTTAAGTTGAGAGTTCACTTGGAGGTCAAAAGTTAAGTTGAGAGTTCACTTGGAGGTCAAAAGTAAAGTTGAGAGTTCACTTGGAGGTCAAAAGTTAAGTTAAGAGTTCACTTGGAAGTCAAAAGTTAAGTTAAGAGTTCACTTGGAGGTAAAAGGTTAAGTTGATAGTTCACCTGCAGGTAAAAGGTTAAGTTAAGAGTTCACTTGGAAGTCAAAAGTTAAGTTGATAGTTCACCTACAGGTAAAAGGTTAAGTTGATAGTTCACCTACAGGTAAAAGGTTAAGTTGATAGTTCACCTGCAGGTAAAAGTTAAGTTCAGAGTTCACTAGGTGATAATGTCCCTGACAAAATAAGACAATAACACGATATTTACATTGTAATTTAGTGAGACCAATGATATTAAGTGTTACTTGGCGAACGCGTACTGTCTAAAGTAACAATAATGAAATGGAGTGCAGATTCTAGTCAAATCATCGGGGAATGTCCATGTCAACCAGAGAAACAGACAACTTTCCACCAAGTTCATCCGGAAGTTATGCGGACACCAGAAACTCACAAACAACCATTTTCATTGGTTGTCTGGGACATGTGACATGGACTATAAATAGTTCAGCACAGAGGGGGCATGTTGATTTTTACGATTTGATTGGGGTTTTTTTTAATGATTTGTCTGATTAGATTGTCTCTTCTTCTTCAACCCTTCAGCTCACTGTGGAGCTTAGGTCCTCAACAAACACTTTCCAAGTGGTTCTGTTTCTCGCCATTCTTATTTGAAGTAGATTGCCTACAAGTGATGAAATAAAGACCCATAGTCGTAATTCTACAAAGTTATTAATCAAAGATAATCAATGAGATTTAGATACCATAAGATACAGTCTAACTAATGTAGATGCGAGTTAGAGTTATCTGGGTGCAGTCTAGAGGAAGGGTAGATAGACTGCTAGTTTGTAATGTTGCGGAATTAATCTAGACAAGAGAAATGGATATGTGAATTATATTTAACAGTCTACAAGTGATAGAGAGACAGTAGCAAACAATAGATATAATAGCACTGTGCGATCTATTAGGTGCGTGACATCTCCATACGGTGAGAGTCTAAGTATAAATGCGATCACGGTAAAATAGAGCATGTGTCATTGTTAGATCAGGGGATTGAGAGGATGAGCATGTGTCATTGTTAGATCAGGGGATTGAGAGGATGAGCATGTGTCATTGTTAGATCAGGGGGATTGAGAGGATGAGCATGTGTCATTGTTAGATCAGGGGATTGAGAGGATGAGCATGTGTCATTGTTAGATCAGGGGATTGAGAGGATGAGCATGTGTCATTGTTAGATCAGGGGATTGAGAGGATGAGCATGTGTCATTGTTAGATCGAGGGATTGAGAGAATGAGCATGTGTCATTGTTAGATCAAGGGATTGAGAGGATGAACATGTGACATTATTAGATCAGGAGGATTGAGAGGATGAGCATGTGTCATTGTTAGATCGAGGGATTGAGAGGATGAGCATGTGTCATTGTTAGATCAGGGGATTGAGAGAATGAGCATGTGTCATTGTTAGATCGAGGGACTGAAAGGATGAGCATGTGTCATTGTTAGATCGAGGGATTGAGAGGATGAGCATGTGTCATTGTTAGATCGAGGGATTGAGAGGATGAGCATGTGTCATTGTTAGATCGAGGGACTGAAAGGATGAGCATGTGTCATTGTTAGATCGAGGGATTGAGAGGATGAGCATGTGTCATTGTTAGATCGAGGGATTGAGAGGATGAGCATGTGTCATTGTTAGATCGAGGGACTGAAAGGATGAGCATGTGTCATTGTTAGATCGAGGGATTGAGAGGATGAGCATGTGTCATTGTTAGATCGAGGGATTGAGAGGATGAGCATGTGTCATTGTTAGATCGAGGGACTGAAAGGATGAGCATGTGTCATTGTTAGATCGAGGGATTGAGAGGATGAGCATGTGTCATTGTTAGATCGAGGGATTGAGAGGATGAGCATGTGTCATTGTTAGATCGAGGGATTGAGAGGATGAGCATGTGTCATTGTTAGATCGAGGGACTGAAAGGATGATCATGTGTCATTGTTAGATCGAGGGATTGAGAGGATGAGCATGTGTCATTGTTAGATCGAGGGATTGAGAGGATGAACATGTGTTATTGTTAGATTAGGGGGATTGAGAGGATGAGAATGTGTCATTGTTAGGTTAGGGGGATTGAGAGGATGAGCATGTGTCATTGTTAGATTAGGGGGATTGAGAGGATGAGAATGTGTTATTGTTAGATTAGGGGGATTGAGAGGATGAGAATGTGTTATTGTTAGATTAGGGGATTGAGAGGATGAGAATGTGTCATTGTTAGATCAGGGGATTGAGAGGATGAACATGTGTCATTGTTAGATTAGGGGGATTGAGAGGATGAGAATGTGTCATTGTTAGATCAGGGGATTGAGAGGATGAACATGTGTCATTGTTAGATCAGGGGATTGAGAGGATGAACATGTGTCATTGTTAGATCGAGGGATTGAGAGGATGAGCATGTGTCATTGTTAGATCAGGGGATTGAGAGGATGAGAATGTGTCATTGGTAGATCGAGGAATTGAGAGGATGAGCATGTGTCATTATTAGATCAGAGGGATTGAGAGGATGAACATGTGTTATTGTTAGATTAGGGGGATTGAGAAGATGAGCATGTGTCATTGTTAGATCGAGGGATTGAGAGGATGAACATGTGTTATTGTTAGATTAGGGGATTGAGAGGATAGAATGTGTCATTGTTAGATTAGGGGGATTGAGAGGATGAGAATGTGTCATTGTTAGATCAGGAGGATTGAGAGGATGAACATGTGTCATTGTTAGATCAGGGGATTGAGAGGATGAGAATGTGTTATTGTTAGATTAGGGGGATTGAGAGGATGAGAATGTGTCATTGTTAGATCAGGAGGATTGAGAGGATGAACATGTGTTATTGTTAGATCAGGGGATTGAGAGGATGAACATGTGTCATTGTTAGATCAGGGGATTGAGAGGATGAACATGTGTCATTGTTAGATCAGGGGATTGAGAGGATGAGCATGTGTCATTGTTAGATCGAGGGATTGAGAGGATGAGCATGTGTCATTGTTAGATCGAGGGACTGAAAGGATGAGCATGTGTCATTGTTAGATCAGGAGGATTGAGAGGATGAACATGTGTCATTGTTAGATCGAGAGGAATTGAGAGGATGAGCATGTGTCATTATTAGATCAGAGGAATTGAGAGGATGAGAATGTGTTATTGTTAGATTAGGGGGATTGAGAGGATGAGAATGTGTCATTGTTAGATCAGGGGATTGAGAGGATGAACATGTGTCATTGTTAGATTAGGGGGATTGAGAGGATGAGAATGTGTCATTGTTAGATCAGGGGATTGAGAGGATGAACATGTGTCATTGTTAGATCAGGGGATTGAGAGGATGAACATGTGTCATTGTTAGATCGAGGGATTGAGAGGATGAGCATGTGTCATTGTTAGATCGAGGGATTGAGAGGATGAGCATGTGTCATTGTTAGATCGAGGGACTGAAAGGATGAGCATGTGTCATTGTTAGATCGAGGGATTGAGAGGATGAGCATGTGTCATTGTTAGATCGAGGGATTGAGAGGATGAACATGTGTCATTGTTAGATCAGGGGATTGAGAGGATGAGAATGTGTCATTGGTAGATCGAGGAATTGAGAGGATGAGCATGTGTCATTATTAGATCAGAGGGATTGAGAGGATGAACATGTGTCATTGTTAGATCAGGAGGATTGAGAGGATGAACATGTGTCATTGTTAGATCAGGGGATTGAGAGGATGAGAATGTGTTATTGTTAGATTAGGGGGATTGAGAGGATGAGAATGTGTCATTGTTAGATCAGGAGGATTGAGAGGATGAACATGTGTTATTGTTAGATCAGGGGATTGAGAGGATGAACATGTGTCATTGTTAGATCAGGGGATTGAGAGGATGAACATGTGTCATTGTTAGATCAGGGGATTGAGAGGATGAACATGTGTCATTGTTAGATCAGGGGATTGAGAGGATGAGAATGTGTCATTGGTAGATCGAGGAATTGAGAGGATGAGCATGTGTCATTATTAGATCAGAGGGATTGAGAGGATGAACATGTGTTATTGTTAGATTAGAGGGATTGAGAGGATGAGCATGTGTCATTGTTAGATTAGGGGGATTGAGATGATGAACATGTGTCATTGTTAGATCAGGAGGATTGAGAGGATGAGAATGTGTCATTGGTACATCGAGGAATTGAGAGGATGAGCATGTGTCATTGTTAGATCAGGGGGATTGAGAGGATGAGCATGTGTCATTGTTAGATCAGGAGGATTGAGAGGATGAACATGTGTCATTGTTAGATCGAGAGGAATTGAGAGGATGAGCACGTGTCATTATTAGATCAGAGGAATTGAGAGGATGAACATGTGTTATTGTTAGATTAGGGGGATTGAGAGGATGAGAATGTGTCATTGGTACATCGAGGAATTGAGAGGATGAGCATGTGTCATTGTTAGATCAGGGGATTGAGAGGATGAGCATGTGTCATTGTTAGATCAGGAGGATTGAGAGGATGAACATGTGTCATTGTTAGATCGAGAGGAATTGAGAGGATGAGCATGTGTCATTATTAGATCAGAGGAATTGAGAGGATGAACATGTGTTATTGTTAGATTAGGGGGATTGAGAGGATGAGCATGTGTCATTGTTAGATCAGGGGGATTGAGAGGATGAGTATGTGAAATTGTTAGATCAGGGGGATTGAGAGGATGAGCATGTGTCATTATTAGATCAGAGGGATTGAGAGGATGAGTATGTGTCATTGTTAGATCAGGGGAATTGAGAGGATGAGCATGTGCCATTGTTAGATAAGGGGATTGAGAGGATGAGCATGTGTCATTGGTAGATCGAGGAATTGAGAGGATGAGCATGTGTCATTGTTAGATCAGGGGGATTGAGAGGATGAGCATGTGTCATTGTTAGATCGAGAGATTGAGAGGATGAGCATGTGTCATTGTTAGATCAGGGGATTGAGAGGATGAACATGTGTCATTGTTAGATCAGGGATTGAGAGGATGAACATGTGTCATTGTTAGATCAGGGGATTGAGAGGATGAGCATGTGTCATTGTTAGATCGAGAGATTGAGAGGATGAGCATGTGAATTGTTAGATCAGGGGGATTGAGAGGATGAGCATGTGTCATTATTAGATCAGAGGGATTGAGAGGATGAGTATGTGTTATTGTTAGATCAGGGGAATTGAGAGGATGAGCATGTGCCATTGTTAGATGAGGGGATTGAGAGGATGAGCATGTGCCATTGTTAGATGAGGGGATTGAGAGGATGAACATGTGTCATTGTTAGATCAGCGGATTGAGAGGATGAGCATGTGTCATTGTTTGATCAGGGGGATTGAGAGGATGAGCATGTGTCATTGCTAGATCGGGGGATTGAGAGGATGAGCATGTGTCATTGTTAGATCGAGGGATTGAGAGGATGAGCATGTGTCATTGTTAGATCGAGGGATTGAGAGGATGAGCATGTGTCATTGTTAGATCGGGGGATTGAGAGGATGAGCATGTGTCATTGCTAGATCAGTGGGATTGAGAGGATGAGCATGTGTCATTGTTAGATCAGCGGGATTGAGAGGATGAACATGTGTCATTGTTAGATCGAAGGATTGAGAGGATGAGCATGTGTCATTGTTAGATCGAGGGACTGAGAGGATGAGCATGTGTCATTGTTAGATCGAGGGATTGAGAGGATGAGCATGTGTCATTGTTAGATCAGTGGTATTGAGAGGATGAACATGTGTCATTGTTAGATCAGGGGGATTAGGAGGATCGAGTGGGACCGCAGTATCATCGACATTACAGATACTAGTCTCATCGCCATTACAGATACTAGTCTCATCGACATTACAGATACTAGTCTCATCGACATTACAGATACTAGTCTCATCGCCATTACAGATACTAGTCTCATCGACATTACAGATACTAGTCTCATCGACATTACAGATACTAGTCTCATCGACATTACAGATACTAGTCTCATCGACATTACAGATACTAGTCTCATCGACATTACAGATACTAGTCTCATCGACATTACAGATACTAGTCTCATCGACATTACAGATACTAGTCTCATCGACATTACAGATACTAGTCTCATCGACATTACAGATACTAGTATCATCGACATTACTAGTCTCATCGACATTACAGATACTAGTATCATCGACATTACAGATACTAGTCTCATCGACATTACTAGTCTCATCGACATTACAGATACTAGTCTCATCGACATTACAGATACTAGTCTCATCGACATTACTAGTCTCATCGACATTACAGATACTAGTCTCATCGACATTACAGATACTAGTCTCATCGACATTACAGATACTAGTCTCATCGACATTACAGATACTAGTCTCATCGACATTACAGATACTAGTCTCATCGACATTACAGATACTAGTCTCATCGACATTACAGATACTAGTCTCATCGACATTACAGATACTAGTCTCATCGACATTACAGATACTAGTCTCATCGACATTACTAGTCTCATCGACATTACAGATACTAGTCTCATCGACATTACAAGTCTCATCGACATTACAGATACTAGTCTCATCGACATTACAGATACTAGTCTCATCGACATTACAGATACTAGTCTCATCGACATTACTAGTCTCATCGACATTACAGATACTAGTCTCATCGACATTACAGATACTAGTCTCATCGACATTACAGATACTAGTCTCATCGACATTACAGATACTAGTCTCATCGACATTACAGATACTAGTCTCATCGACATTACAGATACTAGTCTCATCGACATTACAGATACTAGTCTCATCGACATTACAAATACTAGTCTCATCGACATTACAGATACTAGTCTCATCGACATTACTAGTCTCATCGACATTACAGATACTAGTCTCATCGACATTACTAGTCTCATCGACATTACAGATACTAGTCTCATCGACATTACAGATACTAGTCTCATCGACATTACAGATACTAGTCTCATCGACATTACTAGTCTCATCGACATTACAGATACTAGTCTCATCGACATTACAGATACTAGTCTCATCGACATTACAGATACTAGTCTCATCGACATTACAGATACTAGTCTCATCGACATTACAGATACTAGTCTCATCGACATTACAGATACTAGTCTCATCGACATTACAGATACTAGTCTCATCGACATTACAGATACTAGTCTCATCGACATTACAGATACTAGTCTCATCGACATTACAGATACTAGTCTCATCGACATTACAGATACTAGTCTCATCGACATTACAGATACTAGTCTCATCGACATTACAGATACTAGTCTCATCGACATTACAGATACTAGTCTCATCGACATTACAGATACTAGTCTCATCGACATTACAGATACTAGTCTCATCGACATTACAGATACTAGTCTCATCGACATTACAGATACTAGTCTCATCGACATTACAGATACTAGTCTCATCGACATTACAGATACTAGTCTCATCGACATTACAGATACTAGTCTCATCGACATTACAGATACTAGTCTCATCGACATTACAGATACTAGTCTCATCGACATTACAGATACTAGTCTCATCGACATTACAGATACTAGTCTCATCGACATTACAGATACTAGTCTCATCGACATTACAGATACTAGTCTCATCGACATTACTAGTCTCATCGACATTACAGATACTAGTCTCATCGACATTACAGATACTAGTCTCATCGACATTACAGATACTAGTCTCATCGACATTACAGATACTAGTCTCATCGACATTACAGATACTAGTCTCATCGACATTACAGATACTAGTCTCATCGACATTACTAGTCTCATCGACATTACTAGTCTCATCGACATTACAGATACTAGTCTCATCGACATTACAGATACTAGTCTCATCGACATTACAGATACTAGTCTCATCGACATTACAGATACTAGTCTCATCGACATTACAGATACTAGTCTCATCGACATTACAGATACTAGTCTCATCGACATTACTAGTCTCATCGACATTACTAGTCTCATCGACATTACAGATACTAGTCTCATCGACATTACAGATACTAGTCTCATCGACATTACTAGTCTCATCGACATTACAGATACTAGTCTCATCGACATTACTAGTCTCATCGACATTACAGATACTAGTCTCATCGACATTACTAGTCTCATCGACATTACTAGTCTCATCGACATTACAGATACTAGTCTCATCGACATTACAGATACTAGTCTCATCGACATTACAGATACTAGTCTCATCGACATTACAGATACTAGTCTCATCGACATTACTAGTCTCATCGACATTACTAGTCTCATCGACATTACAGATACTAGTCTCATCGACATTACAGATACTAGTCTCATCGACATTACAGATACTAGTCTCATCGACATTACAGATACTAGTCTCATCGACATTACTAGTCTCATCGACATTACAGATACTAGTCTCATCGACATTACAGATACTAGTCTCATCGACATTACAGATACTAGTCTCATCGACATTACTAGTCTCATCGACATTACAGATACTAGTCTCATCGACATTACAGATACTAGTCTCATCGACATTACAGATACTAGTCTCATCGACATTACAGATACTAGTCTCATCGACATTACAGATACTAGTCTCATCGACATTACAGATACTAGTCTCATCGACATTACTAGTCTCATCGACATTACTAGTCTCATCGACATTACTAGTCTCATCGACATTACAGATACTAGTCTCATCGACATTACAGATACTAGTCTCATCGACATTACAGATACTAGTCTCATCGACATTACAGATACTAGTCTCATCGACATTACTAGTCTCATCGACATTACTAGTCTCATCGACATTACAGATACTAGTCTCATCGACATTACTAGTCTCATCGACATTACTAGTCTCATCGACATTACTAGTCTCATCGACATTACAGATACTAGTCTCATCGACATTACAGATACTAGTCTCATCGACATTACTAGTCTCATCGACATTACAGATACTAGTCTCATCGACATTACAGATACTAGTCTCATCGACATTACTAGTCTCATCGACATTACTAGTCTCATCGACATTACTAGTCTCATCGACATTACTAGTCTCATCGACATTACTAGTCTCATCGACATTACTAGTCTCATCGACATTACTAGTCTCATCGACATTACTAGTCTCATCGACATTACTAGTCTCATCGACATTACTAGTCTCATCGACATTACTAGTCTCATCGACATTACTAGTCTCATCGACATTACTAGTCTCATCGACATTACTAGTCTCATCGACATTACTAGTCTCATCGACATTACTAGTCTCATCGACATTACTAGTCTCATCGACATTACTAGTCTCATCGACATTACTAGTCTCATCGACATTACTAGTCTCATCGACATTACTAGTCTCATCGACATTACTAGTCTCATCGACATTACTAGTCTCATCGACATTACTAGTCTCATCACAAACAACACAGGGCAACACTTCCACTGACAGGGATCAGGTGCAGGGCTGGAACGTCACGGTCAGACCACAACCACGTGACAGGCAACAGTCAAAGTTGGACAGAGTTACTCGAATGAATCCTTTATACAATCAATTCTTTGTTGTTAGGATCACCATCACAGAATACCGGACAAACCCACAGATACTCCGATAACCCTCTTGAGAATCTCCAGGAAGTCCCAGAAGAATCCTGGCCCATGTGTACGATCTCAGTAGCACGGCCTATCTGCTTTTTTTTTTTTTTTTTTGACAATTTTGCCCTGATAACGGCCATTCTTGAGGCCTACTTTTTTTTTTCAATTGTAACTGTCAAGGGTTCTTTAACGTGTGAGAGTACACTCGGGGCCTCCAGCTTATTGCCGTTATCCGAGAGGGTTAGGTATGAGATCTTACTATCCAAGAGATCAGGCTAGGGTAACGGTATAAAGAAACCACGGATTAATTTTGAAACATAACCGCAGCGTCAGGTGGGCGGTGAACCCTGGTTCCTTCTGTCATGAGTCCAACGTCGTACCTCCAGACTTTCCAGCCAAAAAAATCTCATGTTTGAGATCCCAATCCAATGAAGAAATATTTCTAAATATCAAACTTTTTGTTTATAATTTTCCCGTTCTACTTCTTTATTGCATCTCCCTGCGACTCTAGCGTCCTTTTCCTCTCCTTTCTTTGATATTTTCTGACGTAAAAACACACCGCCGTGGACGTCTAATGTTGCACACATCCTCTCTAAGAATGACCTCTTTATTCATCCATTATTTGTGTTTCATCTTTCTGTCACGCCCACGCTCTTTATTCCACTTCCGCATGAAGTCCAACAATTCCAGGCATGGGATGCAAGCGATTCTCTCACCCCGACTCGTGTAAAACCGACCGTTAAAACCGGCCCAGGAATCGAGCCCACAGTCAAGGGCACAAATAAAGTCTACTGGGTGAGAGAATGCAGACAAGCAAGACAAATAAACACGGTAACGGCAAGATCTCATTAATGATCCAGATCTCGGCTAACACGAGATTTGAAAATACTGACACATTTTTATAGAGAATTTTCTTCTCACGGTTTAGGACAACATCATAAGCAGTGGCGTAGCGATGAAGGGTTGGGTTAGCCGGGCACCTGATGGCACAATAGAAAAGCCCAGAAGGACTGAATTATGATAACAGATGAATACCTTAATTTTAAAATACAATTTATTAAAGGTAATCTCAATGCATTACTTATGATGGGGAGTTCGGCGTGGAACCTCCATTCTCTTTGTGACATCGCTAGTGCCAGATGTTACCTCCCAGGGTAACTTCTTTCCTAACCAAATGTCAGACGCTCATTTCATTTTCAGTGTGGTTGTACTAGGAGGACTTTGTACTTGGTGGATTTTGTACTAGGAGGACTTTGTACTTGGTGGATTTTTGACTGGGAGGACGTACTGGTAGGACTTTGTACTTGGTGGGCGCTGTATGGGGAGGACTTTGTACTTTGTGGACGTTGCACAGGGAGGACGTACTGGTAGGACTTTGTACTTGGTGGACGTTGTATGGTAGGACTTTGTACTTGGTGAACGTAGTACTGAGAAAACGTATTGGTAGGACTTTGTACTTTGTGGACGTTGTACTGGGAGGACTTTGTACTTGGTGGACGTTGCACTGGGATGACTTTGTACATGGTGGACGTTGTACTTGGAGGACTTTGTACTTGGTGGACGTTGTACTGGGAGGACGTACTGGTAGGACGTTGTACTTGGTGGACGTTGTACTGAGAAGACGTACTGGTAGGACTTTCTACTTGGTGGACGTTGTACTAGGAGGACGTACTGGTAGGACTTTGTACTTGGTGGACGTTGTACTGGGAAGACGTACTGGTAGGACGTTGTACTTGGTGGACGTTGTACTGAGAAGACGTACTGGTAGGACTTTCTACTTGGTGGACGTTGTGCTAGGAGGACGCACTGGTAGGACTTTGTACTTGGTGGACGTTGTACTAGGAGGACGCAATGGTAGGACTTTCTACTTGGTGGACGTTGTGCTAGGAGGACGTACTGGTAGGACTTTGAATTTGGGGACGTTTTACTAGGAGGACGCACTGGTAGGACTTTGTACTTGGTGGATGTTGTACTGGGAAAACGTTATCTCTTCTAGTTAGCAGCAAACTCACAAACCGCTCAGCCACCGCAGCTTTCAAAAGTCGACAAAAGGAGGAAGCTTGTCGATGTTGTGATTTGTTCCAGAGCAGTGCATTGTGGGTAGAGAACCACGTGGCTGGCACGTGATCGTTTTGTGATCAAAACAAAGATAAGAAGATGTTGGCAGCACCGCACTAGGCCTGATGATTCAATGAGCGATGATGTTGGTGGCTCAGTCTGAGTGCTGGTACTCAAGGTTCACGAGGTACAAATGAACCAGTCAGAAAGAAGTACTTCATAATTTGAATTTCTGAGACAATGCCTTCCATGTCTGACCAACGATGAGCACATGCATGACGTCACTTTAGGACTTTTCTTGATCTCATCAATGTATCTATTCTATCAGAGAACGATAACAAACGGCACTGATTAAAATAAAATACAACATAAATAAGTGCAACAATTTATATACAAAATAAGAACCAAAATATTATTTTTAGATGACTTTTCCTGGGTCTCACAGGACGCTAAGCAAACCTTCGATACGCCACTGATCAGTAAAGTTAACTTTTGGTCAAAAATCAGAACTCAGTGGTTAACTGTGATGAAACTATTGAACTGCCCCGTCAGTTCACGCGGAGATTGATAGCAGCTTGTTTGGTCGCGACATCAAAACAACGTGTTTTGTTTTCCTGGGAATCTGCACAACAAGCAATTTTCGTTAACAAACATTAGTGGAACGATACCTCTTGCTATCGCTAGTTAATTCAATCAACATTTTCAAGCATCGACTTTCACGCTTGCAGGCACACAATAATACCACGTGACTTCATCAAACGTTGGTGCACCCTCAGGGGATGTTTTCTGCCAGTTTTTCCCCTGCCTATTACCAAGGCTTTATTTTTTTAAAAATTAGAAACAAGAAAAAGAGTTCTTACATGTTATGTAGAACCAGTCTTTACATATGGATGTGAATCATGGACAATAGGACAACAGACAAGAAAATTCCCGGAGGCTGCAGAAATGTGGTTTTACAGAAGAATGTTGAGAATATCATGGACAGCTAAAAAGAGTAATGAAAACGTTCCGAAAGAGGCCAAAGCAAAAGAGAGCTAATTTCCAATATTAGAAGAAACAATCATCATTTTTTGGCAACGTAATGAGAAGAGAACAACTGGAATATACTGTGACAAAGGTGAAAATTGAGGGACGAAGAGATAGAGGGAAGCAAAGAGAAAAGATATCAGACAGCTTAAGAGAATGGCTTGGCAGAAGGTCAGCAACAGAAATGATAAATAACTGTCGAGATCGAAAATTGTGGAGAGACATGATCACCTACGCCAGCAGGCAGGTACTTGATGATGATTACCATACCTACAACTTGGCGATATCAGCAGTGCAGACCTTTGCTACCTTCACATTTTTTCACGATGTTTTTGCAGAACACTATGACTAGGGTCACAAGGGAAATGTAGCCCATAGCATTATTTGGCAGAGGGTGGCGGAGGGGGGGGGATGATTGGTAGGAGACCCACTTCCCTTGAGCACATCTTAAGTGGGACGAGGGTAGCGTGGTGGCCAATGCTCTCTCCCCGAATGCCGTGATGGCATGTTCTAAAAGATCTGTCCACTGAGCGGATCTTTAAAGACACGGACATTCCAGGCCAAAGGATGAAGAGAGACTGTAGCAACGTGTATACAAATGTACACAAAATAAACAAAACTATGTTAATAGACAGAGATTACACAAAACCCACAAGTGGACATCAAGATAAGTGTTTTAAAAAAAGTAAGGTACCCCCGTCACGTCAAATGGCGTATAGGGAATATGGTGTTAGTGACTCCGTCACGCCAAGTGGCATATAGGGAATATGGTGTTAGTGACCCCGTCACGCCAAGTGGCGTATAAGGAATATGGTGTTAGTGACCATACATTTTACAGACTTCAGCACATGATTTTTGGGGTAATGTGGTCGGTATTACGCCCGTGCCTCTTTACTTTCCCAGAAAAAAATTTAGTACCCATTTAAGGCTGGATGAACCCGGAGGCCGTCGGTTGGCATCGAACCCTACCTCTTGTCCTTTGTAGTCCAGTTCACTAACCACTGAGCTATCGCGGCTCCCAAGGTTAGTGTAGCCTCGAGATAATCCCTGGATGAGGCATATCTTGGACATGTAACAAGTGTGGTGAAATGCAAACATTTCATTACTCTTCTTAGCTGTCCGTGGTACTCTCAACATTCTTCTGTAAAACCACATTTCTCTAGCAACAGTGGTTTTCTTCTTTGTTATCCTGTTGTCCATTCTTTGTAAATGTAAACAAATCTTTAAATATTTTATGTTTAAAGTGCAATGTCCGGACGCATTTTAAATCTCTTGATGAACTGTGGGTACTTCCCTCGCCACGGCAGGTCAACAGACATCTCCCAGTCGTTTGCTATGTCCAGGATCGTTTGTTGTTCTAGTTGTTTTGCTTGGGGCGTGCGGCCAGTCCAGCTCTTAAATAATAGGTGTTCTTTGTAGCTGGTTGAACATTAGTGCTGGCCTTCATCCGCACCCCATACACGATGGCAGCCAGTTCATGCAGCACTCTGTTGTGTCGCAGCGTGTACCGCCCTTGGCCTAACTCTGGCAGCACTCTGTTGTGTCGCAGCGTGTACCGCCCTTGGCCTAACTCTGGCAGCACTCTGCTGTGTCGCAGCGTGTACCGCCCTTGGCCTAACTCTGGCAGCACTCTGTTGTGTCGCAGCGTGTACCGCCCTTGGCCTAACTCTGGCAGCACTCTGTTGTGTCGCAGCGTGTACCGCCCTTGGCCTAACTCTGGCAGCACTCTGTTGTGTCGCAGCGTGTACCACCCTTGGCCTAACTCTGGCAGCACTCTGTTGTGTCGCAGCGTGTACCGCCCTTGGCCTAACTCTGGCAGCACTCTGTTGTGTCGCAGCGTGTACCGCCCTTGGCCTAACTCTGGCAGCACTCTGTTGTGTCGCAGCGTGTACCGCCCTTGGCCTAACTCTGGCAGCACTCTGTTGTGTCGCAGCGTGTACCACCCTTGGCCTAACTCTGGCAGCACTCTGTTGTGTCGCAGCGTGTACCGCCCTTGGCCTAACTCTGGCAGCACTCTGTTGTGTCGCAGCGTGTACCGCCCTTGGCCTAACTCTGGCAGCACTCTGTTGTGTCGCAGCGTGTACCGCCCTTGGCCTAACTCTGGCAGCACTCTGTTGTGTCGCAGCGTGTACCGCCCTTGGCCTAACTCTGGCAGCACTCTGCTGTGTCGCAGCGTGTACCACCTTGGCCTAACTCTGGCAGCACTCTGTTGTGTCGCAGCGTGTACCACCCGTGGCCTAACTCTGGCAGCACTCTGCTGTGTCGCAGCGTGTACCACCCGTGGCCTAACTCTGGCAGCACTCTGCTGTGTCGCAGCGTGTACCGCCCTTGGCCTAACTCTGGCAGCACTCTGTTGTGTCGCAGCGTGTACCGCCCTTGGCCTAACTCTGGCAGCACTCTGCTGTGTCGCAGCGTGTACCACCCGTGGCCTAACTCTGGCAGCACTCTGCTGTGTCGCAGCGTGTACCACCCGTGGCCTAACTCTGGCAGCACTCTGCTGTGTCGCAGCGTGTACCGCCCTTGGCCTAACTCTGGCAGCACTCTGCTGTGTCGCAGCGTGTACCACCCGTGGCCTAACTCTGGCAGCACTCTGCTGTGTCGCAGCGTGTACCACCCGTGGCCTAACTCTGGCAGCACTCTGCTGTGTCGCAGCGTGTACCGCCCTTGGCCTAACTCTGGCAGCACTCTGCTGTGTCGCAGCGTGTACCGCCCTTGGCCTAACTCTGGCAGCACTCTGCTGTGTCGCAGCGTGTACCACCCGTGGCCTAACTCTGGCAGCACTCTGTTGTGTCGCAGCGTGTACCGCCCGTGGCCTAACTCTCTCTTGCATGAGGAAAGAACATGTTCCATCGTCTGTCTTCCATTGTAAAGAGGACATAGATTGTCATCTGTCATACCCCACTTCACCAGGTCGCACGCTGATGGTAGAAGGTCGTACATCGATCTGATTATGTGGCTGAGCCGCAGGGGTGTCATATGTCACATGTCATTCCATGTTATCGTCTTCTGCAAGGCCTCATCCCATGTGGTCCATTGGCCTTGCTGAACCTCTTGTACTGCCTTTTGCACACGTTTGGTCTCTTCAACGTCTCTTGTCTCCGGACTGCCATGTCCCTACGTTGTCTGTTAAAATAAAATATACATAATAGTTACATGCCTTTTTATATGATATATAAAATATACACAATAGTTACATGCCTTTTTATATGATATATAAAATATATACTCGATGAACGATCAAGGAAAATTATTCTCTCTCTAGGTGAAATTGATTTTATTTCTTCATTTATGGAAGTGTCTATCTAGATTGAAGTGACTGACAGAGAACATTTATCAGTGAAAAATTCACACAAGTGGAGGCTGTACATAACTAGGCTGAAGAGCAGTAGCACAGATAAATATGTCTCTCTCCACAACATTCTGTCTTCTGCTTATTTATTCTGTTTGTTTCTAAATTTCTTACCAAAGCAACTCTCCTAGACGATCTCGTACCTTTTCTCTTTGTTTCCTTCTTATTTGTTTCTTTCTTCTTTGTTTCTTTCTTCTTTGTTTCCTTCTTCGTTTCTTTCTTCTTTTTTTCCCTCATTTTTTTTCTGTAGCAACAATATATTCCGACTAGTCATTACAGTGCGTACAATTAACGTTTTCTTCTTAAATGTGTGAAATTTTCGTTTTTGTGCAGAAAAGGACTACCTTGGACATACTATAACCAGTGATGGGAAATGTAAAACTGAAACAAACAAAAGAATAGGAATAGCAAAAAGTAATTTTAATGCCATGAAGAATATACTAACAGTAAATCAAAAAACATTAGGGCTAAAACTAAGAATAGCAAAATATTATATCTTCTCAACATTCCTGTATGGTACAGAAGTATGGACATTAGACCAGAAAACAATATAAAATGTAAGTCTTTGAAATGTGGATTTATAGAAAAATAAGAAGAATTGGATGGAAGGAAAAGAAAACAAACGAAGAAGTCTTAAAACAACTAAAAATGAAAAGAGAACTACTAAACACAATTCAAACAAGACAAATGAGATTTTTGGGCCATTTTAAAAGACACAACAGCCTACTAAAAGTAATCCTGGAGGAGAAAATACAAGGTACAAGAGGCAGACCAAGACTAACATGGACGAGGAACATGAAGAGATGGACAAGTCAATCTATGACAACCAACAGCATCAAAGCAAGAGACAGAGTGGAATGGCGCTTCATGGTAGTCAACCTTTGTTGTGGAGATGGCACTCGATGATGATGATGATGATGATGATGATGATGATGATGATGATGATGATGATGATGATGATGATGATATAGAAAAGGGTGTTTTCTTCTGCTTAAATTTGTGTTTAAATTTGCTTTTTTGTAGCAATAATGTTTATTTCTTTAGTTTGTGTTATTTAATTTTTCTTGTACGTTGGTTTCATTTAGAAGACCCTGCAATTCTTTTTAGACGCCACATCGACACGGCACCACCGTGGAATTTCCCTGCACTATCGAATCCCTGAGATAAAATATTTTGAGAATCATTGCTTGATACTATGTTAAGTATGGGACTAAAGTTTTGAGTATTGATTACCAGTATGTGGGCTCTGAAGGGGAAAATTGTCCGGACTACTCGTCCATCAATCTGGTTTATGTCACTGTAGAGGTCTGAGATTTGGGCACGACTCTAGAAATGGTTCATGAGGTACTCTTTCACTAGACGAGACTGTCTCTTTGACTGTGGCTGGCTGGTAGAAGACTATGGATTACGGTGCTGCGGCGGGCATTGGACAGGGGACAAGACTTAGTCGTGCCGATAGGAGTCCTAGTACGACGAATTACATTTACTGATCTCTAGACTTTTATTTCATTCTATTTTCATTACCTCTTGTTAATATTCCAATGTTTATGTTATTGTTCAACACTCGTATTATTTCTTTCGATCTGTTATCACTACTTCTTTCTGCTATCAGCTATTTCCTTCTGTTATCACTACTTCTTTCTGCTATATTTCTTTATGGTATCGGCTACTTCTTTCCGCTATGAGCTATTTCTTTCTGCTTTTAGCTATTTCTTTCTGCTACCAGCTATTTCTTTCCGTTATCACTACTCCTTTATGCTATCAGTCATTTCTTTCTGCTATCAGCTACCTCTTTCCGCTATTAGCTATTTCTTTCTATTATCAACTTCTTCTTTCTGCTATTAGCTATTTCTTTCTGTTATCAACTTCTTCTTTCTGCTATCAGCTATTTCTTTCTATTATCAACTTCTTCTTTCTGCTATCAGCTATTTCTTTCTGTTATCAACTTCTTCTTTCTGCTATCAGCTATTTCTTTCTATTATCAACTTCTTCTTTCTGCTATCAGCTATTTCATTCTGTTATCAGCTATTTTTTCCACTATCAGCTACATCTTTCTGTTATCGTCTTATGTTTAGTGGCATATACTATTTCTAGTTATCATTTCCCTCTTTTTATTATCATTCCTTTCTTCCTGAGATCGTTCTATTCTTTCTGTTATCGTCACAGCTATCACCACTATTGTCCAACTAGGAAATAAATCTAGTATTCCTTGGTGACGATGATCGTGTACTGGTGACGATGATCGTGTACTGGTGACGATGATCGTGTACTGGTAACGATGATCGTTTGTTGGTGACGATGATCGTGTACTGGTGACGATGATCGTGTACTGGTGACGATGATCGTGTACTGGTGACGATGATCGTGTACTGGTGACGATGATCGTGTACTGGCGACGATGATCGTGTACTGGTGATGATGATCGTGTACTGGCGAAGATGATCGTGTACTGGTGACGATGATCGTGTACTGGTGACGATGATCGTGTACTGGTGATGATGATCGTGTACTGGCGACGATGATCGTGTACTGGTGATGATGATCGTGTACTGGTGATGATGATCGTGTACTGGTGATGATGATCGTGTACTGGCGACGATGATCGTGTACTGGTGATGATGATCGTGTACTGGTGATGATGATCGTGTACTGGTGATGATGATCGTGTACTGGTGATGATGATCGTGTTCTGGTGACGATGATCGTGTACTTGAAACGATGGTGACGGTGACGATGGTGACGGTGACGGTGACGATGATAGTAACGATGATCGTGTGCTGGTGTCGATAATGGTGACGATGGTGACGGTGACGATTATGGTGACGATGATTATGGTGACGATGATGATGATGATGGCGACGATGATTATGATGACGATGGTGATGATGTTCGTGTGTTGGTGATGATGATGATGATGGTGACGATGATTATGATGATAATGATGACGATGATAATGGTGACGATGATGATGATGATGGTGACGATGATGATGATGGTAACGATGATTATGATGAGATGGTGATGATGTTCGTGTGCTGGTGACGATGATGCTGATGATGGTGACGATGTTCGTGTGTTGGCGACGATGATGATGATGATGGTGACGATGATTATGATGACGATGGTGATGATGTTCGTGTGTTGGTGATGATGATGATGGTGACGATGATGATGATGACGATGATAATGGTGACGATGATGATGATGGTGACGATGATGATGATGGTGACGATGATGATGATGGTAACGATGATTATGATGACGATGGTGATGATGTTCGTGTGCTGGTGACGATGATGATGATGGTGACGATGACTATGATGATGATGGTGATGATGTTCGTGTGTTGGTGACGATGATGATGATGATAGTGACGATGACTATGATGATGATGGTGATGATGTTCGTGTGTTGGTGACGATGATGATGATGATAGTGACGATGACTATGATGATGATGGTGATGATGTTCGTGTGCTGGTGACGATGATGATGATGCTGACAATGACTATGATGATGATGGTGATGATGTTCGTGTGCTGGTGACGATGATGATGATGGTGACGATAACTATGATGATGATGGTGATGATGTTCGTGTGCTGGTGACGATGATGATGATGGTGACGATGATTATGATGACGATGGTGATGATGTTCGTGTGCTGGTGACGATGATGATGATGATGGTGACGATGCTGGTGGCGATGATCATGTGCTGGTGATGATGATGGTGACGATGCTGGTGACGATGATCGAGTGCTGGTGACGATGATGGTGACGATGATAATGACGATGATCGTGTGTTGGTGACGATGATGGTGACGATGCTGGTGACGATGATCGTGCGCTGGTGACGATGATGGTGACGATGATAATGACGATGATCGTGTGTTGGTGACGATGATGGTGACGATGATAATGACGATGATCGTGTGCTGGTGACGATGATGGTGACGATGATAATGACGATGATCGTGTGTTGGTCACGATGATGGGACGATTGAGACGATGATATTGACGATAATCGTGTGCTGGTGACGATGATGGTGACGATGATGGTGACGATAATCGTGTGCTGGTGACGATGATGTTGACGATGATAATGACGATAATCGTGTGCTGGTGACGATGATGGTGACGATAATCGTGTGCTGGTGACGATGATGGTGACGATGATCGTGTGCTGGTGACGATGATGGTGACGATAATCGTGTGCTGGTGACTATGATGGTGACGATAATCGTGTGCTGGTGACGATGATGGTGACGATAATAATGACGATAATCGTGTGCTGGTGACGATTATCGTGTGCTGGTGACGATGATGGTGACGATAATCGTGTGCTGGTGACGATGATGGTGACGATGATAATGACGATGATCGTGTGCTGGTGACGATGATGGTGACGATGATGGTGACGATGATGGTGATGATTGAGACGATGAAAATGATGATGATCGTGTGTTGTTGCCGAAGATAGTGACGATAATCGTGTGTTGCTGACGAAAAGAGTATTTCCCATGCTACTATTTCCCACTCTGCTATTTCCCACTCTAATATTTCCCACTCTAGTATTTCTCACTCAATTTCCCACTCTACTATTTCTCACTCTATTTCCCACTCTACTATTTCCCACTCTACTATTTCTCACTCAATTTCCCACTCTACTATTTCTCACTCTATTTCCCACTCTACTACTTCCCACTCTACTATTTCTCACTCAATTTCCCACTTTACTATTTCCCACTCTACTATTTCTCACTCTATTTCCCACTCTACTATTTCTCACTCTATTTCCCATTCTACTATTTCCCACTCTACTATTTCTCACTCAATTTCCCACTCTACTATTTCCCACTCTACTATTCCCACTCTACTATTTCCTACTCTACTATTTCCTACTCTACTATTTCCCACTCTACTATTTCCCACTCTACTATTTCATAGGATACTATTTCCCACTCTACTATTTCCCACTCTACTATTTCTCACTCTACTATTTCCCACTCTACTATTTCCCACTCTACTATTTCTCACTCTATTTCCCACTCTACTATTTCTCAGTCAATTTCCCACTCTACTATTTCTCACTCTATTTCCCACTCTACTATTTCTCACTCTATTTCCCACTCTACTATTTCCCACTCTACTATTTCCCACTCTACTATTTCCCAATCTACTATTTCCCACTCTACTATTTCCCACTCTACTATTTCCTACTCTACTATTTCCCACTCTACTATTTCCCACTCTACTATTTCCCACTCTACTATTTCCTACTCTACTATTTCCCACTCTACTATTTCCCACTCTACTATTTCCCACTCTACTATTTCCTACTCTACTATTTCCCACTCTACTATTTCCTACTCTACTATTTCCAACTCTACTATTTCCCACTCTACTATTTCCTACTCTACTATTTCCCACTCTACAATTTCCCACTCTACTATTTCCCACTCTACTATTTCATACTCTACTATTTCCTACTTTACTATTTCCCACTTTACTATTTCCCACTCTACTATTTTCCACTCTACTATTTCCCACTCTACTATTTCCCACTCTACTATTTCCCATTCTACTATTTCCCACTCTACTATTTCCCATTCTACTATTTCCTACTCTCCTATTTCCCACTCTACTATTTCCCACTCTACTATTTCCCACTCTACTATTTCTCATTCTACTATTTCCCACTCTACTATTTCCCACTCTATTTCCCACTCTACTATTTCCCACTCTACTATTTTCCACTCTACTATTTCCCACTCTACTATTTCCCACTCTACTATTTCATACTCTGCTATTTCATACTCTGCTATTTCCTACTCTTCTATTTCCCACTCTACTATTTCCTACTCTACTATTTCCCACTCTACTATTTCATACTCTACTATTTCATACTGTACTATTTCCCACTCTACTATTTCCTACTCTACTATTTCCCATTCTACTATTTCCACTCTACTATTTCCCACTCTACTATTTCCCACTCTACTATTTCCTACTCTACTATTTCCCACTCTACTATTTCATACTCTCTACTATTTTATACTCTACTATTTCCCACTCTACTATTTCCCACTCTACTATTTCCTACTCTACTATTTCATACTCTACTATTTCCCACTCTACTATTTCCCACTCTACTATTTCCCATTCTACTATTTCCTACTCTACTATTTCATACTCTACTATTTCCCACTCTACTATTTCCCACTCTACTATTTCCCACTCTACTATTTCCCACTCTACTATTTCCCACTCTACTATTTCCCACTCTACTATTTCCCACTCTACTATTTCCCACTCTACTATTTCCCACTCTACTATTTCCCACTCTAGTAGTGTGATAGCTGCGACAGTTTCCTGATCAGAAGAGTCCAACTTCGATTCCAGAAAGTGACGGATTTTTTTTTTTTGGACCAACAAGGTTCCTGGGTTCACCCAGTCTCTAAAAATGGATACCATATAATTATACTGACCTACAGATGGGCTGGCGTGATATCGACCATTTCAATAAAAATATGCCTTTGGTCACGGAAAAAATAATGGCAACCATTTTCTCCTTTTTTTTTTTTTTTTCAATCAACTCTGGGGAGGAAACCCTCAGGTGTATGTTGTCTGTGACTCATGGATTGTTGCCTTTCTCTGTCACGTGACAAAAACCATTTAATTAAACTTGCGCTGATCCGATAAGTAGGCTAGTGATAAACACATCAAGACTGAAAAAAATTATACATCAAACACGTGACGTAACAGACGTAGAATTGAGATGGTTCGTGGCATTGACTGCATGAACTAACAGATTAGTCGTTAATGCGCTGACTTTTACATCAAATGAGTGTGGCTGAATTTCAGTCTAAAATGTCAGTCTAAAAGTCATAAATTGTTACAGTTGAAAAAAAACTAGTTACTACTGGGGTCACTGATTTGTTGAGGGTATTTACTGCAATGAGGGTCACTTTACATTTACTGCAAGGAAGGTCACTTTACATTTACTGCAATGAGGGTCACTTTACATTTACTGCAATGAGGGTCACTTTACATTTACTGCAAGGAAGGTCTCTTTACATTTACTGCAATGAGGGTCACTTTACATTTACTGCAAGGAGGGTCACTTTACATTTACTGCAAGGAAGGTCACTTTACATTTACTGCAAGGAGGGTCACTTTACATTTACTGCAAGGAGGGTCACTTTACATTTACTGCAGGAAGGTCTCTTTACATTTACTGCAAGGAAGGTCTCTTTACATTTACTGCAAGGAGGGTCACTTTACATTTACTGCAAGGAAGGTCTCTTTACATTTACTGCAAGGAAGGTCTCTTTACATTTACTGCAAGGAGGGTCACTTTACATTTACTGCAAGGAGGGTCACTTTACATTTACTGCAAGGAAGGTTTCTTTACATTTACTGCAAGGAGGGTCACTTTACATTTACTGCAAGGAAGGTCTCTTTACATTTACTGCAAGGAAGGTCTCTTTACATTTACTGCAGGAAGGTCTCTTTACATTTACTGCAAGGAGGGTCACTTTACATTTACTGCAAGGAAGGTCACTTTACATTTACTGCAGGAAGGTCACTTTACATTTACTTCAAGGAAGGTCACTTTACATTTACTGCAAGGAAGGTCACTTTACATTTACTGCAAGGAAGGTCACTTTACATTTACTGCAAGGAGGGTCACTTTACATTTACTGCAGGAAGGTCACTTTACATTTACTTCAAGGAAGGTCACTTTACATTTACTTCAAGGAAGGTCACTTTACATTTACTTCAAGGAGGGTCACTTTACATTTACTGCAAGGAAGGGTCACTTTACATTTACTGCACGGATGATCACTTTACTTTCGAATGTTCTAGCATGATCACATACTGCACAGCCGCTGAAGTTCACGGCAGCTTAAGGATTGTGTCAGTCCATTACTAAAGCGTCGCAGTTCCTTGCAATTTCTGAGAAGTTGATGTTAAATTCAGAATAGCTTTATACAGCTTCAAGGCAGATTCGTGACAGCTCTATAAAGTTAAAGACATTCTTCATATAATGGCTTGACAGTCCAAAATGGTGACTTTATAAACACAAGAGATCTTATAGCAGATTCTAGAGTTTTGATTTAAAAAAAGCAAGATCTCTTATCTGCTAATGCAGAACATTCTTCTTCAACGTTCAAGTCTTGTGATCATGCGAACTTGGCTCTTTGTCGTGTACCATGATTGAGGGGTAAGAACAGCCACATGACACACGATGAGCCGGTCATGTGGCCGGTACTAGTATATTCCTGTATGTGTGTGTGTGTGTGTGCGTGCGTGTGTGTGTCCCCCCCCCCCCCCCGACTCCTCCGCTAAACCTACATTGTGGCAGCCCAACTCCGTCTTTGGCAGGACGGATCTAGATACAACATTAGATTTGAAAAACAAGGAATTTAACCCCCCCCCCTCTCCTCCCCAAAAATAAAAAAAATAAATAAATGCGGTAAACAGTACAACCTGTGGCTGCCCTGCTGCCTTGCAGGTAAGCTCGGGAGAGTAAAAGGCTAAGGGACGGTACCCCGAAATAAAACAACCCCACTGCCTTGTGGGTGAGACTTTTTAGTCAAAGGCTAGCGGAGCCAACCGTAAACAAACCGACGGAAGGCAACAGAAAAACCACCGTCGTAACTTCTTTGTACAATCATGAATCGCCACAACAATAGAAATAACGACAATAACGTTAAGGGGGATTCCAATGGAAAACCCTCGTTGGGTAGGGGACATCATGTGCTACAGGCGATACCCGATCGTCATCAAGCTACTGTAAGCAAAATAAAGATAAAACAAACTCTAAAGATAGGTACTTGGAATGTGAGAACACTCATGCAGAAGGGTAAACTGGAAAACATCATACAAGAAATGAAAAGAATGGGTTTACAATTCCTGGGACTTTGCGAAATGAGACACACCGGATCAGGGGAGATGTATTCTGATAAACATAAAATAATCTATTCTGGAGGTACTGAACACCAAAGAGGAGTAGGTATCATCTTGGATGCAGACAGAGCAAGAACAGTGAAAGGCTTTTACCCAATATCTGACAGAGTCCTTTTAGTGAAATTGAATGGAAAGCCAATAGACATAAATCTTATACAAGTTTATGCACCAGCAGCAGACAGTCTAGAGGAAACAATTGATACATTTTACAACGAGTTAAATAAGGCACTTCGTGAATGCAAACCACATGAAAACACCATAGTTCTATGGGATTTTAACGCAAAAGTAGGAAAGGAAAGAGTTGAGGAAGTAGTTGGTCATTATGGCTTAGGCGAGAGGAATGAAAGAGGTTGGGCAAGAACACACAACATGATGATAGGAAACACCTGGTTTAAGCAACATCCAAGACGTCCGTGGACATGGAAACACCATAGTTCTAGGGGATTTTAACGCAAAAGTAGGAAAGGAAAGAGTTGAGGAAGTAGTTGGTCATTATGGCTTAGGCGAGAGGAATGAAAGAGGTGAGAAACTTATTGACTGGGCAAGAACACACAACATGATGATAGCAAACACCTGGTTTAAGCAACATCCACGACGTCTGTGGACATGGAAAAACCCTGGGTACAACACACGTAATCAAATTGATTATATAATGATAAGCAATAGATTTAGAAACAGTCTGGTGTGTGTGAAAACTAGACCAGGGGCAGATTGCAATAGTGATATGTACCAGTTGTGGGAAAGCTTAGAGTAAAATTAAAAACAACAAAACAAGCCTCATCAACATCAAGTTAAATTTAGATTTACTAAAATCAGACAAGAAGCTGCAAGACAAATATAAAATCACAATTCAGAACCGGTACAATGCAATAGAGAAGATACAAAGCATTAATGAACAGTGGGAAATGCTAAAAGAATCAATGCAACAAACATCAAAAGAGTTCATACCACCAGTGAGGACAATTTCAAAACAGAAATGAATGGCAGACGACATTTTGCAGCTAATGGATACAAGAGGAAGAAATAAAGAAAATAAAGATGAGTATAAGAGATTAAATAGAGAAATTGTAGTAAAATGCAATGAAGCAAAAGAAGCATGGCTAAAAGGGAGATGCAAAGAGATTGAATTGCAACAAAAAGGAGATGCTAAAGCTATATACAAACAATTTGAGGAATTAACAGTAAGAAAAATGCATGGATGTCTAAGATCAAAGAAAGGAGAACTGTTGATTGATCAAGAAAACATAAGGGAATGATGGACAGAATACATTAAAGATCTTTATAATGATGAACGAACGGAAGTAAATATTAAGAATAATGGAGAAGTACCAGAAATACTCAGAGAAGAAGTGGAAGATGCCTTGCGCAATATGAAAGCAGGCAAAGCTCCTGGACCAGATAATATAACTAAAGAAGAGATTGAAGCCATGGGTGATTTTGGATAACAAAATTATTGAATGATATCTACAACAGCGGATATATACCAGACGACATGTTCAAATCAATATTCATAGCCCTGCCAAACAAATCTGGTGCGATTGAATGCGATGATCATCGCACAATAAGCCTTATGAGTCATATGACTAAGATATTACTAAGGATCATCATGCGAAGAGTGCGAAACAAAATCAGTCCAGAAATTAGCGATGAACAGTGTGGTTTTGTTGGAGGTAAAGGAACAAGCAATGCCATTTATATCATAAGATCTTTAGTAGAAAGAGCCATAGAGGTGAAAACAGATCTATACCTATGTTTCATAGATTACACCAAGGCATTTGACAAAGTAAAGCACCAAGAAATAATCAAAATTATAGAAAGCATAAATGTAGACAGCAAAGATCTAAGAATAATAAAGAACATGTACTGGCAACAAACAGCGGCCATAAGAACTGGAAACCAATTGGGAATGTTTCAACAAATAAAACAGGGTGTTAGGCAAGGTTGTGTGCTGTCACCAGATTTGTTTAATATTTATAGTGAGATTATTTTAAGACCCATAAGGGACATGCCTGGAATAACAATTGGAGCTCATAATATAAATAATCTAAGGTATGCTGATGATACAGTCTTAATCGCTAAGAGTGAAAATGAGTTACAAGAAATGTTGGACATTATAGTGAAGGAAAGCAAAAATAAAGGACTCGGCCTTAATAGCAAAAAGACAGAGGTAATGGTAATAACAAATAAAAAGATATCACCTCAGTGCAAAATAGAGACAAGTGGAACAATATTAAAACAGGTAAATGAATTTAAATATTTGGGAACTTTGTTAACCCCAGTCGGGAGATGTACAAAAGAGGTGAGATGCAGAATGGCTCAGGTAAAAGAGCTTTCCAAAAAATGAGGAAGATACTATGCAATCCATTTTTGACAATAGAAACAAGAAAAAGAGCTCTTAAATGTTATATAGAGCCAATCTTAGCATATGGATGCGAATCATGGACAATAGGACAACAGGCAAGTAAATCACTGGAGTCTGAAGAAATGTGGTTTTACAGAAGAATGTTGAGAATACCATGGACAGCTAAGAAAAGTAATGAAAATGTTCTGAGAGGTCAAAGCAAAAAGAGAACTAATTTCCAATATTAGGAAGAAACAACCATCATTTTTTGGCCATGCAATGAGAAGAGAACAAATGGAAACATATTGTAACAACAGGAAAAATTGAGGAACGAAGAGATAGAGGGAAGCAAAGAGAAAAAATAACAGACAGCTTATGGAAATGGCTTGGCAGAAGGTCAAAAACAGAAATGATAAATAGCTGCCGAGATCTAAAATTGTGGAGAGACATGATCACCTACGCCAGTAGGCACGGTACTTGATAATGATGATCTATATCTAATTCTTCCTTATAGTTCGCTTTCCTCTCACTTTTCTTGGCCAATTCTCTCTCCAGTTCCCTTGTATTCTCTTGACTTCTTCGTGGAATACCACTGAGTTGATGTTGTTCAACATTAGAATAAAGACATGGAATACCACTGAGTTGATGTTGTTCAACATTAGAATAAAGACATGGAATACCACTGAGTTGATGTTGTTCAACATTAGAATAAAGACCAGGAAGACCACTGAGTTGATGTTGTTCAACATTAGAATAAAGACATGGAATACCACTGAGTTGATGTTGTTCAACATTAGAATAAAGACATGGAATACCACTGAGTTGATGTTGTTCAACATTAGAATAAAGACATGGAATACCACTGAGTTGATGTTGTTCAACATTAGAATAAAGACATGGAATACCACTTAGTTGATGTTGTTCAACATTAGAATAAAGACCAATAAGACCACTGAGTTGATGTTGTTCAACACTAGAATAAAGACATGGAATACCACTGAGTTGATGTTGTTCAACACTAGAATAAAGACATGGAATACCACTGAGTTGATGTTGCTCAACATTAGAATAAAGACCAGGAAGACCACTGAGTTGATGTTGTTCAACACTAGAATAAAGACCAGGAATACCACTGAGTTGATGTTGTTCAACATTAGAATAAAGACATGGAATACCACTGAGTTGATGTTGTTCAACACTAGAATAAAGACATGGAATACCACTGAGTTGATGTTGTTCAACATTAGAATAAAGACCAGGAAGACCACTGAGTTGATCTTGTTCAACACTAGAATAAAGACCAGGAATACCACTGAGTTGATGTTGTTCAACATTAGAATAAAGACCTGGAATACCACTGAGTTGATGTTGTTCAACATTAGAATAAAGACCTGGAATACCACTGAATTGATGTTGTTCAACATTAGAATAAAGACCTGGAATACCACTGAGTTGATGTTGTTCAACACTAGAATAAAGACCAGGAAGACCACTGAGTTGATGTTGTTCAACACTAGAATAAAGACCAGGAATACCACTGAATTGATGTTGTTCAACATTAGAATAAAGACCTGGAATACCACTGAGTTGATGTTGTTCAACACTAGAATAAAGGCATAGAATACCACTGAGTTGATGTTGTTCAACATTAGAATAAAGACCAGGAATACCACTAAGTTGATGTTGTTCAACATTAGAATAAAGACATGGAATACCACTGAGTTGATGTTTTTCAACATTAGAATAAAGACATGGAATACCACTGAATTGATGTTGTTCAACATTAGAATAAAGACCTGGAATACCACTGAGTTGATGTTGTTCAACACTAGAATAAAGACCTGGAATACCACTGAGTTGATGTTGTTCAACACTAGAATAAAGACCTGCTAGACCACTGAGTTGATGTTGTTCAACACTAGAATAAAGACTTTTTTAAACTCCATTCACAAGGCGCTGGTCTCTGACGTTGTCTACCCTGTAATATTATCTGTCATCATCATTGAGAATCGTCTCAGCATCGAAGGTTGGCTACCATGGAGCGCCATTCCGTTTTTTTCTCTTGCTTTGATAATGTAGGTTGTCATAGGCAGATTTGCCCACCCTTTGATGTTACTGGTCCATGTTAGTCTTGGTCTGCCTCTTTTGCCTTGTATTATCCCCTCCAAGATTGCTATTAATAGGTTGCTGTGTCTTTTAACATGCCCAAAAAATCTCATTTGTCTTGTTTAAATTATGTTTAGTAGTTCTCTTTCCATTATTGGCTGTTGTAAGACTTTATTGTTATTTTTCTTTTCTTTCCATCCAAATCTTCACATTCTTCTATAAATCCACATTTCAAAAGCTTCAGTTTTCTATTCTGTTTTCTTGTCTAATGTCGATGTTTCTTCACCATACTAGAATGTTGAAAGGATATAACATTTTGCTATTCTTAGTTTTAGCCCTGGTGTTATTTGTTTTGATGTTAGTATGTTCTCAATGGCATTAAAATTACTTTTTGCCATTCCTGTTCTTTTGTTTATTTCAGTTGTACATTTTCCATCACTGGTTAAAGTATGTCCAAGGTAGTTGTAGCTCTGAACTGTCTCAAGGTCTATTCCTTCAACTTAACAACCTACTTGTAGGTTTTGAGTAGTATCGTTCTTTATGATCATAGTTTTAGTCTTTTTTTATATTCATATCTACTCCATATGTTTTGCTTGCCATGTTTATTTAATTAAGTAATTGTTGTAGATCTTTAGGATTTTCTGCTAGTAAAACAGTATCATCAGCATATCTTAGGTTATTGGTTATTTTTCCATTAATGTTTAAGCCTGGCATCTCATTGATGTTTTTAAAGATTTGCTCAGTGTATAGATTGAACAAGCTTGGTGATAGGATGCATCCCTGTCTTACTCCTCTTTTTATATCAATAGATGTAGAGTTCTCTTTGTTATAATTTATTATTGCTGTTTGCTCCCAGTTTTTCTTCTACCTTTCAGCTCCCTGTGGAGCATAGGTTACAACAAACACTTTTCAAGCCGTTCTGTTTCTTACCATTCTTTTATGATTGATCCATGTCTTCCGCGTCATCTTCATATCTGCTTCTATCTGTCTTCTCCAAGAATTCCTCGGTCTTCCTCTTTGTCTTTTTCCTGGGGATTTCAAAAAAGGGCCTGTTGTGTAATACTTTCAGTTGGCTCCCGCAGCGTGTGTCCTATCCAGCGCCATCGCCTTCGCTGTATCTCTTTATCCACTGGTATTTGACATTTCCATAATTATGTGTTAGTGAATTTGTCTCGCTATTTCCATCCTTTTATTCTGCGTAAGCATCCATTAATGTAAGTCTGTATCTTCATGATTGTTTGCTCCCAGTACAAATGACATATTAATCGTATGTTCGTGTCATCTAAATGTACATCTTTTAGACAGTCTATAAGTTGATTATGGTGTACTCTATCAAAAGCTTTAGTGAAGTCTATGAAGCAGGCATATATTGATTTGTTTACATCTGTGTACTTTTCGATTGATGTCCTCATGCAGAATGTGGCTTCTTTTCTCCCTCTGCTTTTCCTCAATCCAAATTGTTGTTTCTTCTAATTTCATATTGATTTTATTCTGAATCCTTCCTTGTATAACTTTTAGCAAGATTTTTGTTACATGCATGGCTCATTAGACATCTTCTTCTTCTTTCCTTCCTCATCTGCCTTTCAGCGTCGAGGGGAGATATAATTTGCGGTCTTTTGCTCTTCTGTTCGCCTCTGCTGCTGTTATGTTTCCTAGTGCTTCTAATATTCAATCGACCCATCTTTTTCGTGGTCGACCCTTGGGTCTGGTGTTCTCACAACGTTTGTTGAAGGCTCGTTGTGTTGTGTTTTGTTCTTTCTGCTTTGTCACGTGGCCAAATCATTTTATCTGTTGTTTCCTTATATATTCTATGGCGGGGGCTATTCCTAGCTTTTTTCTCAGTTCTTCATTTCTGATCTTATCTCTCAGACTGTTTCCTGTCATTCGTCTAACACAGTTCATCTCTGTAGAGGTTATTTTCTTATTGTTCTTGCATCCAGGGTCCAGGCCTGGCATTGGTAGCACAACGTTGGGATGAAGATTGTATTGTAGAGTGCCCGTTTTGCTTCCAGAGTTATTTCCTTGTTGGACAATAGTGGTGATAACTGTGCGATGATTTGACAAGCTTTGTTGCATCTTGATTCTATCTCTGCTATTTGAGAATTATCATTTGTCATTAGACTTCCTAGGTATTTGAATTCCTCTACTTGTTTTAGTTGTCTGCCTTCTATAGTTATGTTGATGTTCTGTTTAATTTTGTTTTCATTCTCATTAGACTTATTGTTCTAAAATCACTGCATTCAACATTATCTTTCTTTTTAGGCAATGCAATGAAAATTGATGTTTTTAGTTCATTTTGTTTGTATCCTATATGATGTATGTCGTTGCATATGTCTGTGATCACTTCAGTGCCTTTATCATCTCTATCTGTATTTTTTCAGGTCTTGCAGCTTTTTCCATTTTTCATTGTTTGTGTAGCTTTTTCCACCTCAGATTTTAAGATTGTATAGCCCGATGTACATTTTATAATTGGTTTCTTGTCCCTTTGATCATGAAATATTTCTGTTATACATTCCTGCCATCTATATTAATTGTTGTCTGTTAGCATTTTTCCTTTTTTGTTGGCAATACATCCACTTTCTGTGGCTTTTAAAAAAATATATTTTTACTAGTCATTCTCTTTATGTCTGTGTATATCCCTCTTAATTCTTGTATATCTTCCATAGTTTCAGTTCCGATGATAATGTATTAGCAGAATTAAAATATTGTCAAATCGTTGAGAATAGTGCCTGGCGTAGTAATCGGTTGCTATGGTAACTGTCCATTTTTTTAAAGGGGAGCTAAAAATGTAAGAGGATGTACTTAATGTTATTTATTAGTAGCAATGTCTTTACCGGCTTTGAGAGTTATCTTTCTTCCTGCCCCAAACGGTTAATGTCTGCCACGTCCTTCCTCGCGTAATATTTCATCTCATTAAATACATCAGACTTTCTCATCATCATCATTGTTTCTCTCAGTATCAATCCTGGCAACAACAAGGTGTCCGTTATCTTAAGTTAGCCTTAATTATTATTTTTCTTTTGCCTGAAATTACACTCCTCTCTTCCCTCATTTCGCCTCTTCTTCAATCCCCTACCCAATCTCCAGTTTTCTCACACTCACGTTTATTCCTCACCCCCTCCTCCTCACCTCCATATTTTCCATTTCCCCCGTTAAATTAGGCACCTCACTCTTTACATTTGTCACGTCACTCTTTAGATGTGGCACCTACTTCTTAGATTTGGCACCACCTCTTTAAATTTGGCACATATTATTTAAATGTGGCACGTCGCTCTTTAGATTTGGCACCTACACTTTAGATTTGGCACCTACACTTTAGATTTGGCACCTACACTTTAGATTTGGCGCCACCTCTTTAAATTTGGCACCTATTCTTTAGATGAGGCATGTCACTCTTTAGATTTGGCACCAACTCTTTAGATTTGGCACCTACTCTTTATATTTGGCATCAACTCTTTAAATTGATTTGGCACTTATTCTTTAGATGTGGCTCGTCCCTCTTTAGATTTGGCTCCTATTCTTTAGATGTGGCACGTCCCTCTTCAGATTTGGCCCCTATTCTTTAGATGTGGCACGTCCCTCTTTAGATTTGGCTCCTATTCTTTACATGTGGCACGTCCCTCTTTAGATTTGGCCCCTACTCTTTCCGAGCCTGGTGGTAAATGGGGATAGTGTACATCATGGTCTGTGCGTTCCCTGGGTTGTTAGCGTGCTACTGTTGCTGCACGTTCATGGGGTTGTTAACGTGCTACTGTTGCTGCACATTCCTGGGGTTGTTAACGTGCTACTGTTGCTGCGCGTTCCCTGGGTTGTTAACGTGCTACTGCTGCTTCATGTTCCTGGGGTTGTTAGCGTGCTACTGTTGCTGCATGTTCCCTGGGTTGTTAACGTGCTACTGTTGCTGCACTTTCCCTGGGTTGTTAGCATGCTGCTGTTGCTGCACTTTCCCTGGGTTGTTAACGTGCTACTGTTCCTGCACTTTCCCTGGGTTGTTAACGTGCTACTGTTGCTGCACTTTCCCTGGGTTGTTAACGTGCTACTGTTCCTGCACTTTCCCTGGGTTGTTAACGTGCTACTGTTGCTGCACTTTCCCTGGGTTGTTAACGTGCTACTGTTCCTGCACTTTCCCTGGGTTGTTAACGTGCTAATGTTGCTGCACTTTCCCTGGGTTGTTAACGTGCTACTGTTGCTGCACTTTCCCTAGGTTGTTAAGGTGCTACTGTTGCTGCACTTTCCTGGGTTGTTAACGTGCTACTGTTGCTGCACTTTCCCTGGGTTGTTAACGTGCTACTGTTGCTGCACTTTCCCTGGGTTGTTAGCGTGCTACTGTTGCTGCACTTTCCCTGGGTTGTTAGCGTGCTACTGTTGCTGCACTTTCCCTGGGTTGTTAGCGTGCTACTGTTGCTGCACTTTCCCTGGGTTGTTAGCGTGCTACTGTTGCTGCACGTTCTGCCTAACAACGCCTGCGCTGCTGCTTTGTCCTCCCTAAAACTATCTGTCCAGCTTTACATTTTTCAATTTCTGGAATCCTCGGTCGGAGGGGGGACTTGAAGGACTGGGGAAAAACGGTTGTCTGACCAGTGCAGTCGTCACTATGTGTTGTTGTCTGAGATTTTATATCACCGACCTATATAAAGAGAAACTACAGTTCCTACCGACATTCGAATGCGGGTATTCCCGGTTGGAGCCTGACAAGTTAGCTATTCGGTCACCAGCTCGACGTGTCCGCACAGAAAGGAGATGTGAGACTGGCGTACGATGTCTCGTTTCATGGTTTAGTCTAAGAGATATGATAATGAAAAACGTCTTGTACAACAAGCCTATATCAATAGAAGTGAGAAAGAGAGAGCTCTTCCGTGCTATATAGAGCCAATTCTGACCTATGGAAGTGAATCATGGACAGTAAACAAACAAGTGAAGAGACGATTAGAGGCCACAGAGATGGGATTTCTCCGTAGGAAGTTGAAAGTTTCCTGTACAGCTAAAAAGACCACTATCATCATTGAGCGCCATTCCACTCTGTCTCTTGCTTTGATGGTGCAGATTGTCATAGATTGACTTGTCCATCTTTTGATGTTACTCGTCCATGTTAGTCTTGGTCTGCCTCTGTCTCTTGCTTTGATGGTGCAGATTGTCATAGATTGACTTGTCCATCTTTTGATGTTACTCGTCCATGTTAGTCTTGGTCTGCCTCTGTCTCTTGCTTTGATGGTGCAGATTGTCATAGATTGACTTGTCCATCTTTTGATGTTACTCGTCCATGTTAGTCTTGGTCTGCCTCTGTCTCTTGCTTTGATGGTGCAGATTGTCATAGATTGACTTGTCCATCTTTTGATGTTACTCGTCCATGTTAGTCTTGGTCTGCCTCTTTTACCTTGTATTTTCCCTTTCAATATTACTTTTATTAGGCTGTTGTGTCTTTTAACATGCCCCAAAATTAAATTTGTTTTGTTCTAATTGTGTTTAGTAGTTCTCTTTTAATTTTTAGTTGTTTTAAAACTTCCTCGTTTGTTTTCTTTTCTTTCCATCCAATTCTACCTATTCTTATATAAATCCACATTTCAAACGCTTAAATTTTCTGTTCTGTTTTCTGGTCTAATGTCCATGTCTCTGCACCATACAGGAATATTGAGAAGATGTAACATTTTGCTATTCTTAGTTTTAGCCATGGCGTTATTTGTTTTGATGTTAGTATGTTCATGACATTAAAATTACTTTTTGCCATACTTATTCTTTTGTTTATTTCAGTTGTACATTTTCCATTACTGGTTATAGTATGTCCCAGGTAGTTGTAGTTCTGAACTGTCTCCAGATGTACTCCCTCAACTTAGATATTTAATTGTAGGTCTTGAGAATTTTCTTTGTTTATGATCATAGTTTTAGTCTTTTGATATTCATATCTAGTCCATATTTTTTGCTTGTCATGTTTATAACATTAAGCAATTTGTTGTAGGTCTTTAGGATTTTCTGCTAGTAGAACAATATCATCAGAATATCTTAGGTTATTGATTATCTTCCCATTAATGTTTAGGCCTGGCCTCTCTGAGATGTTTTTAAAGATTTGCTCAGTGTATAGATTGAACAAGCTTGGTGATAGGATGCATCCTTGTCTTACTCCTCTTTTTATGTCCATGGGTGTAGAGTTTTCCTTGTTATATCTTATTATTGCTGTTTGCTCCCAGTACAAATTACATATTAGTCGTATGTCTGCGTCGTCTAGATTTTTATCCTTCAGGCAGTCTATAAGTTGGTTATGGTGTATTCTATCGAAAGCTTTGGTGTAGTCTATGAAGCAGGCATATATTGGTTTGTTTACTTCTGTGTACTTTTCAATCAATGTTCTCAAGCTGAATATGACTTCTTTTGTCCCGCTATTTTTCCTAAATCCAAATTGCTGCTCATCTAATTCAGTATTGATTTTATTTTGAATCCTTCCCTGTATAACTTTTAGCAAGATTTGTGTAACATGGCTCATTAGGCTTATTGTTCTAAAGTCACTGCATTCAACTGCACCATTCTTTTAGGCAATGCAATGAAAGTTGTTGTTTTTAGTTCATTTGTTATGTATCCTGTATGTTATATGTCTTTGCATATGCCTGTGATCACTTCAATGCCAAATCTTCTAGTGCCTGTATCATCTCTATTTGTATATTTCAGGTCCTGCTGCCTTTCCCTTTTTCATTGTTTGTATAGCTTTTTCTACTTCAGAATTCAGGATTTTAGAGCTGGACGTACATTTTATAAATGTTTTTTTTTGTCCCTTTCGTCATGAAATAATTCTGTTATATATTCCTGCCATCTATCGATTATGTCTTTTTTATCTATTAGCATTCTTCCCTCTTTGTTTGCAATGCATCCGCTTCCTGCAAATTTTTTTTTCTTTATTAGTCATTCTCTTTATTTCTGTGTGCATCCCTCTTAAATTTTGTTTACTTTCCTTAGTTTCGACTTCTATATATCTTTGGTTGAGCCAGTCCTTCTTTTGCCTTTTTGCACATTTTGCGTATTCCATTATCAATTTCCTTGTATCTGGCAGTATTCTTCGCTTGTCTTCTTTCTTCCATTTACTAAAAAGACCAACAAGGAAATTCTTAGAGGCCAAAACAAGAAGGCAGTTCCTAAAAAAAACAGAAAGAAACAACCACTATTTTTCAGACACATCACCAGAAAAGGAAAGTTGGAATACTTGGTCACAACTAGCAAAATACAGGAAAGAGAAATTGCGGACGAGAAAAGGAAAAGATACTGGATAGCTAAGTGCCATGACATGGAAAACAACAACAGAATTGATACGATGCACTGTGGATAGAGAATTGCAGAAGGACATAATCGCCTGCGCCAACCGGTATGGCACACGATGATGACGAAGAGATTTCCCCTCTCCATTCAACACCTGAGACATGAACAGAAATGATCTTAGACTCCAGGTTAACTTTCCACCTTCGATCCCTACTCGCTTAGCTAAACTGTTTAGTTTCTCTCGCGGGGTCGTCTACAATCACGTGAAGTCTCGACATGCTATGTTTCACTATTTCCAACAATCAGCTATGAGTCACTGTTTGCTCCCAACTCAACCGCTGTTGTAATTCAATTGACATTTTCAGTCTATTCTCTTCATGGAATCAGTTTCATTGCAGTCGAGGTATCCCCATATCCGCTCCAACGCCCATCCCAGCATTTCTCAAAGCGTCTACAGACTGACTGTTCCTGTAAACTGTTGATTGTAGATACCTCTGCTTTTCCCCACTGTGCATTCTGGATCGACCAGATCCCTTTTAAATAAATAGGCGTCACTGTCTATTGAGGTCAAACCTACTACAACCGTACAACGACATCGATCGACCTTGTACTGTGTATGAGAGCTAGGTAGACAATTTCAGCAAACAGGTCCGTGTTGCTGTGGCAACAAAAGAAAGACTAACAAGGTGGTATTCTATCTCTTTATCGAAACATGAAGAAGTAGCGTCAATAGGCAACAGTCATATTTTGTACATCCGGTAAGAATCGCTGTGTACGTCTTTGTATGAAATAAACTTGAACAAAACTGTGAGAAATGTTCATTAACAGCAAACCCGTGTCCTTCCTATAACTAATAATGCACATAACTAAGCCATAGTGATGTAATTATAGTTATGTTAATTAAAGGCAATAATTGAAGGAATTATTTTACATAACGCAAAGTGCAGTCATGTTATGTCGCAAATTAGCAGGCTAAACGTCAATCTGAAAGTTTGGTCGCATGTCCTGGCCTTCTCAAGTTTCGAACCCACCCCCCGCTGTTGCCGACAACATCAAAAAGAGAAGGAGAGATTCTTGTTTGTTTTCAACAACGCCTAACCCAATTGGGAAAAAAGGACTGGAGAATATAGGATGCATGCCTAGTGCAGTCGCCGCGTGGTGTTCGGCTCGGTGTTTTCATTTCATCTCGAACATTAGGGAAAAAAACAAAACTGTTTTAACTGCGATTCAAACTCACGTTTTCCTGATTTTGAGCACGACGCGTTGTCTGTTCGGTCGTCAACTTTCTTCGGAAAAGATATTGTCAGGCAAGAATGGAAATGATGGGAAAGAGTTGAAGACAAGATGGCAGGTCGAGAAAATAATTGAGATTGATTCACAGAAACACACAAAAAGTTGATAGATGGGAGAAGTCTGTTAAGGGAATTAACCAGGAAATTAAATACGAAAGTAGATGACATGAAAGGTAAAAGTGAGAAAATAATGAGAGCAGACTGGGTAATGAAAGTGTCATTTGAATTAACTGAGAAAGTCAGAAGTTACTGGAGAGAGACAGAAAAAATGGATCTAGATCGGGAATTGAGAATATATTGGATATATATGTGGGGAGTGGTTAATTATTGTTAATAGCTTTGTCAACAAGAGAGATGTCGAGAAAGAAAATAAGAGAAAGAAAACTAGTATTTCATGAACCGTTATTTGACTTCTACCGTCAATCACGTATTGTTGATAGAACGTTGAAGATGGGATAGTTAAACAGAAATAATCAGAACGAGAGAAACAGAAGCACAGGAAAAGAGAGAGGCAGAGATAAAGAGGGAGAACTTTGGAAAATTGAAGGTATAAAACTGAAATCAAATAAGACAGAAACAAATAATGGTGTTAACCAGATCCATTATCGCCTGTCCACGGCGAGAGAAAATAAATCGTTGTCTGGTAGAACATTTTAATACAAGTAGACAGATTACAATATGGAAACAGGTAATCAAACCGATTTGAACATCAGATTTGTTCCATATTTTACCATCACTCATAAACGCAGCCCATTCAGTCCGGCGTTAGATAATCTTGATAGACGTTAATTATGTCTACCAACGCCATCTACGTTGTTCAAATTACTTCTCTCCCCTGTGTTTGCGTCATTTTACAGCCACTGAGAAAACGGCAGAATTTTACATTAAAGTTGATCAGTCAACACAACACTGTCGCAGACACAGGGTTCCCATACACAGGTTTATCATGCACAGATTTCTCATACACATGTTTCTCATACACAGGTTTCCCATACATATGTTTATCATACACATGTTTCTCATATACATGTTTATCATACACATGTTTATCATACACATGTTTATCATGCACATGTTTCCAATACACAGATTTCCCATACACATGTTTCTCATGCACATGTCTTACACTCACATATTTTCTATACACAGGTCTTTCACTCACTGATTTTCTATACACATGTTTCTCATACACATGTTTCTCATACACATGTTTCTCATACACAGGTTTCTCATACACATGTTTCTCATACACATGTTTCTCATACACATGTTTATCATACACATGTTTCTCATACACATGTTTATCATACACATGTTTCCCATACACAGGTTTCCCATACACATGTTTATCATACACATGTTTCTCATACACATATTTCTCATACACAGGTTTCCCATACATATGTTTATCATACACATGTTTATCATACACAGGTTTCCCATACACATGTTTCCCATACACATGTTTATCATACACAGGTTTCCCATACACATGTTTCCCATACACATGTTTATCATACACAGGTTTCTCACGCACAGATCTTTCACTCACAGATTTTCTATACACAGGTTTCTCACTCACAGATTTTCTATACACAGGTTTCTCACTCACAGATTTTCTATACACATGTTTCCCATACATATGTTTATCATACACAGGTTTCTCACGCACAGATCTTTCACTCACAGATTTTCTATACACAGGTTTCTCACTCACAGATTTTCTATACACAGGTTTCTCACTCACAGATTTTTATATACATATCTTTCCCTCGCAGATTTTCTATACACAGGTTTCTCACTCACAGTTTATTCTCTACACAGGTTTCTCACTCACATGTTTCTCATACACAGGTTTCTCATACACAGGTTTCACATACACAGGTTTCACATACACAGGTTTCTGAAACAAATTATGCATGAAAAAGCCATTTTAACGTGTGTGTTTTTTTTGCAACCTAATGTTGCAGCTGATCAATCAGTGTTTTTCTATACGGGAACTGATGTATTATTGATGCTGTGATGCCTCAACAAACGATCCCCCAGCTTGAAAAACTAACCAAAAATTACCCGGTTCTAGCCTTTCAAAAATGATTCTTTTCGATGCGTTAAAAAATTATCTGGTTGTGATCATGAATAAAAATATCCG
>JAVIAB010000001.1:3283098-3298098 GCA_032433765.1 Megaustenia siamemsis
CAGTGGTTTGTGAACTGGACTACAAAAGACAAGAGGTAGGGCTCGATCCCAACCGACGGCCTCCGGTTCACCCAGCCTTAAATGGGTACCGGATTTTTTTTCTGGGAAAGTAAAGCGGCACGGGCGTAATACCGACCACATTACCCCAAAAATCATGTTGCCGAAGGTCTGTAAAACTGATGGTCACTAAGGACGCCACTTGGCGTGATGAGTCACTAACACCATATTTCCCTATACGCCACTTGGCGTGACGGGGGGTACTTTACTTTTTTACTTTTACTTACTGTTATAGTTCTACAACACTAATTTATACTTTTACGTTTTCCTAATTCTTTTTGCTTGTAAACTTCAATTTCATCTGCTTCTATTTTTATTTCTAATAAATACACTCAACAGCACGGGCGTAATACCGACCACATTACCCCAAAAATCATGAGCTGAAGGTCTGTAAAATATAGGGTCACTAACACCATATTTCCCTATACGCCGCCACTTGGCGTGACGGGGGGTACTTTACTTTTTTTTACTTAAATACACTCAACTTCTCTCTCAGAATACAGAAAAGGAAATCCTGAAGAAAGAGTTACAACCAAATGGCAATGCATAAAGAACAGCATACAAGAATCATGTGACACCTTACACATAAAAGAAAAGAACAAAAAAAAACAAAATGGATAATTTACACCATCTTAGACAAAATGGAAGAAAAGAAAACAAGCCAATAACACTGCCAGGTACTAGGAAATTGATAATGAAATAAGCAAAATGTGCAAAAAGGCAAAAGAAGGACTGGCTCAGCCAAAGATGTCTAGAAGTCAAAACTATGAAAATTAAACAAAATTTTAGAGAGATGCACACAGACATAAAGAGAATGACTAATAAAAACAAAAAAAACTACAGGAAGCGGATGTATTGCAAACAAAGAAGGAAGAATACCGACAGACAAAAAAGATATTATAGATAGACGGCAGGAATATATAACAGAACTATTTCATGATCAAAGGGACAAGAAACCAATTATAAAATGTACATCAGGCTATAAAATCTTAAAATCTGAGCTGGAAAAAGCTATAAAAACAATGAAAAAGGGAAAAGCAGGCAGGACCTGACAGCATACAGATAGAAATGATACAGGCACTAGAACTACAATATCAATAGTTGGGGTTGCATGTATCAGTGATGTATGACATAGAGAAACAGTAAATCAATAGTTGGGGTTGCATGTATCAGTGATGTATGACATAGAGAAACAGTAAATCAATAGTTGGGGTTGTATGTATCAGTGATGTATGACATAGAGAAACAGTAAATCAATAGTTGGGGTTGCATGTATCAGTGATGCAAGACATAGAGAAACAGTAAATGTTTTGATATTAGCACGATCATCGCTAGACTGTTTCCTTCGAGGACCTTTAAAGATCCTCTCCGATTTACTCTAGATCTTGGGTGTTAAAGATCCTCTCCGATTTACTCTAGATCTTGGGTGTTAAAGATCCTCTCCGATTTACTCTAGATCTTGGGTGTTAAAGATCCTCTCCGACTTACTCTAGATCTTGAGTGTTAAAGGTCCTCTCCGATTTACTCTAGATCTTGGTTGTTAAAGATCCTCTCCGATTTACTCTAGATCTTGGTTGTTAAAGATCCTCTCCGATTTACTCTAGATCTTGGTTGTTAAAGATCCTCTCCTCAATCATGCCCAACATATGATGAACAGTGAAGGCTCTTGTGGCCACCACTGGCAGCACACCTGGACAAGCTGTACGTCACTTGAGCTGAAGATGTGACTAATATTGACCTCTAGAGGTGTACGCAGAAGACAATATTTGTAACGATAATATCGAGGGTGACGATGATAATAACCGTATCAATGATACCACTGACAGTGTTATCAGTCAGTGAGGTAACTGTATGAAATGATTCTTGATTCTTTCCGCAGAGAGATCTGGCCCAATCAGATCCTGGAGTCCATGTACACGATTCTCCTGGACGTTGTTCTCCTGGTTCTGCCGCTCTTCCTCATGGTCTATTCCTACGTCCGGATCTCCAAGACACTGTGGTCAGAGGTCAGCATTTCCAACACGGAGTCAGGAAGCCCACTATCAGGTACAACCACAGTTACGCCAAGCTCTACATAGTGTTGATGTACTATATATATTATCATTACTTAGTGTGTTAACCATGGACAGCTAAGAAGAGTAATGAAAATGTTCTGAAAGAGGTCAAGGCAAAAAGAGAGCTAGTATCCAATATTAGAAAGAAACAATCATCATTTTTTGACCATGTAATGAGAAAAGAACAACTGGAATATATTGATAGAGATAGAGGGGAGCAAAGAGAAAAAAATACCAGACAGCTTAAGAGAATGGCTTGGCAGAAGGTCAACAACAGAAATGATAAATAACTGTCGAGATCGAAAGTTGTGGAGAGACATGTTCACCTACGCCAGCAGGCCCGGTACTTGATGATGATGATGAGTGTGTTACTCCAGTGCGTTAACCCTTCCATTTGTCTTCTGTTTATTATTTTATAATCAGCTTTGTATTTTCAACAAAGCTTTTCATTTTTTTCTCTTCTATTTTCCTCTGCTGCTTTCGTCATTGGTTTCTGCTTTTGCTACTAGGTTCCCATACCTGTCACTATAGACCAATCTATGGAACCGCTTGCCCCTTCTGTCTGCATGCCTGCAGACATACTGTAGTGCTTCAACATGGCGTAGCTTAACCCGCAACCATAACATTAAATAAAACACCCCTTGCTTCTGTGAGAAAGTTTATCTGTCTCGTTTCTATGGTCACACCCACCGCCTCACACTGAAGGAGAAATAACTTCCATAATTGGAAAGGCAGCCTCCACATTTGGTAAACTTAAAAATAGAGCTTGGGCCAATATCAAACTAACACTCAGAATTAAGATTCAAATTTACCAAAGTTGTGTACTTAGTACGCTTCTATATGGATCAGAAACTTGGACTACCTATGCAGGGCAGGAGAAAAGGTTAAACAGCTTTCATGTGCGTTGCTTTCGAGAAATAATGAACATCAAATGGCAGGACAAAGTAACCAAGCATAGCGTCTTACAATGAGCTAAACTCCCATCTATCATGGCAGGACAAAGTAACCAACGATAGCGTCTTACAATGAACTAAACTCCCATCTATCATGGTAGGACAAAGTAACCAACCATAGCGTCTTACAATGAACTAAACTCCCATCCATCATGGCAGGACAAAGTAACCAACCATAGCGTCTTACAATGAACTAAACTCCCATCCATCATGGCAGGACAAAGTAACCAACCATAGCGTCTTACAATGAGCTAAACTCCCATCCATCATGGCAGGACAAAGTAACCAACGATAGCGTCTTACAATGAACTAATCTCCCATCTATCATAGCAGGACAAAGTAACCAACCATAGCGTCTTACAATGAACTAAACTCCCATCCATCATGGCAGGACAAAGTAACCAACCATAGCGTCTTACAATGAACTAAACTCCCATCCATCATGGCAGGACAAAGTAACCAACGATAGCGTCTTACAGTGAACTAAACTCCCATCCATCATGGCAGGACAAAGTAACCAACCATAGCGTCTTACAATGAGCTAAACTCCCATCCATCATGGCAGGACAAAGTAACCAACCATAGCGTCTTACAATGAACTAAACTCCCATCCATCATGGCAGGACAAAGTAACCAACGATAGCGTCTTACAATGAACTAAACTCCCATCCATCATGGCAGGACAAAGTAACCAACCATAGCGTCTTACAATGAGCTAAACTCCCATCCATCATGGCAGGACAAAGTAACCAACCATAGCGTCTTACAACCAGCAATCTCCCATCCATCATGGCAGGACAAAGTAACCAACAATAGCGTCTTACAATGAACTAAACTCCCATCTATCATGGCAGGACAAGTAACCAACCATAGCGTCTTACAACCAGCCAATCTCCCATCCATCATGGCAGGACAAAGTAACCAACGATAGCGTCTTACAATGAACTAAACTCCCATCTATCATGGCAGGACAAAGTAACCAACCATAGCGTCTTACAACCAGCCAATCTCCCATCCATCATGGCAACACTTAGGAATCATAGACTAAGGTGGCTGGGTCATGTAAGAAGAATGGCAAACATTCATATTCCTAAACAAATATTGTATGGTGAACTTAGGAACGGAAAGATACCAAATGGCGGACCAGTGCTGAGATATAAGGATGTTTGCAGGGCTTCCTTGAGGGAATTCTCTATCAGTGAAAGAAACTGAGAAAATCTGGCTGCACATCATAGCACATGAGAACACACATTTAAAAAAAAACGTTACATCAACATTCAAGGACGAGACTATGTTAAAATGAGAGGACAAAAAGCACAGTAGAAAGTAGATAAGGTCAGGCACCACAAATACATCTTGTTCATTCTACGGACGGATCTCTCTGTCCAATATTGGCAGATTCAGCCTCGAGAGAATCTGTTCAGTAAATCAGCATTCGACATAAAACACCAATATTTGAGCGAACTACTGACTTAACATGCTTTCTTGCTACCAACCGTCTGCCAAGTCGTCGGAGGCCTTGTATTGCATTGTTGTGTTTTGTTGAATTATTCGGTGAAATAAAAACACAAAAAAAAAGTTCAACGAAAATGAAGAATTTATTAGAGAATTTACTTTTATTGAGCATTTGTTGCGTAAAATAAAGGATTGACAAGTCTACTTTTGAAATATTAAGATTCGTTGGGAAATATTGAGTGAAGTCTAGAAATATAGAGTGAAGTCTAGACATATTGAGTGAAGTCTAGAAATATTGAGTGAAGTCTAGAAATATTGAGTGAAGTCTAGAAATATTGAGTTTAGTGACGCGTTTGAGTAATCTAGACCAAACGAGATATACGCTCGCCTTAACAATGCGGTCCTGTCCGTGAACGCTTGAAGCCAAATCGATGATGAATTTACCGAGAGCTTTTCTGATCAACGAAATAAAATTGAGTGCCCTGGCGGTTTGAGGTGTTTTCATTCGTGTGTTGCTGGAGACTAGCTCCACACCCAACAGGTTGGGTATAACACAACTTTTGCGAGTACCGTGTTAGTGATCTTCATTGCACATCTCAATCTTCTACTACTTACTTCACTACTGATATTTCCTCTGCTACTGCTAATTGTTATAGTACTACTAGTTCTTCTACTACTACTAGTTCTTCTACTACTACTAGTTCTACTACTAGTTCTTCTACTACTACTAGTTCTTCTACTACTAATACTACTACTACTACTAGTTCTTCTACTACTACTACTAGTTCTTCTACTACTACTAGTTCTACTACTAGTTCTTCTACTACTACTAGTTCTTCTACTACTAATACTACTACTACTAGTTCTTCTACTACTACTAGTTCTTCTACTACTAACACTACTACTACTACTAGTTCTTCTACTACTACTAGTTCTACTACTAGTTCTTACTACTACTACTACTTCTTCTACTACTAATAATACTACTACTAGTTGTTCTACTACTACTAGTTCTTCTACTACTAACACTACTACTACTACTAGTTGTTCTACTACTACTAGTTCTTCTACTACTAACACTACTACTACTACTAGTTGTTCTACTACTACTAGTTCTTCTACTACTACAAGTTCTACTACTAGTTCTTCTACTACTACTAGTTCTTCTACTACTAATAACACTACTACTAGTTGTTCTACTACTAATACTACTACAACTAGTTCTTCTACTACTAATAATACTACTAATAGTTGTTCTACTACTAATACTACTTCAACTAGTTCTTCTACTACTACTAGTTCTTCTACTACTAATAATACTACTACTAGTTGTTTCTACTACTAATACTACTTCAACTAGTTTTTCTACTACTACTAGTTCTTCTACTACTAATAATACTACTACTAGTTGTTCTACTACTAATAGTACTTCAACTAGTTCTTCTACTACTACTAGTTCTTCTACTACTAATAATACTACTACTAGTTCTTCTACTACTAATACTACTATAACTAGTTCTTCTACTACTAATGCTACTTCAACTAGTTCTTCTACTACTACTAGTTCTTCTACTACTAATAATACTACTACTAGTTGTTCTACTACTACTAGTTCTTCTACTACTAATAATACTACTACTAGTTCTACTACTTCTTCTACTACTACTAATTCTTCTACTACTAATAGTTGTTCTACTACTACTAGCTCTTCTACTACTACTAGTTCTTCTACTACTACTACTAGTTCTTCTACTACTACTAGTTCTACTACTACTACTAGTTCTACTACTAATAGTTCTTCTACTACTACTAGTTCTTCTACTACTATTACTACTTCTACTAGTCCTTCTCCTACTAATACTACTACTAGTTCTTCTACTACTACTAGTTCTTCTACTACTAATACTGCTACTACTAGTTCTTCTACTACTACTAGTACTTCTACTACTAGTTCTTCTACTACTACTAGTTCTTCTACTAATAGTTCTTCCACTACTACTAGTTCTTCTACTACTAATACTACTATTAGTTCTTCTACTACTACTAGTTCTTCTACTACTACTAGTTCTTCTACTACTACTAGTTCTTCTACTACTAATACTACCACTACTAGTTCTTCTACTACTACCAGTTCTTCTACTACTACTAGTTCTTCTACTACTGATACTACAACTACTAGTTCTTCTACTACTAATACTACTACTACTAGTAGTTCTTCTACTACTAATACTACTACTACTAGTCTTCTACTACTACTAGTTCTTCTACTACTAATACTACTAATAATACTAATACTACTAATACTACTACTACTAATAGTTCTTCTACTACTAATACTACTACTACTAGTTCTTCTACTACTAACACTACTACTACTACTAGTTCTCTACTACTACTATTTCTTCTACACTAATACTAATACTAGTTCTTCTACTACTACTAGTTGTTCTACTACTAACACTACTACTACAACTAGTTCTACTACTACTAGTTTTTCTACTACTAATACTACTTCTACTAGTTCTCTACTACTAAGTTCTTTACTACTAATACTACTACTACTAGTTCTTCTACTACTACTACTACTACAAGTTCTTCTGCTACTGCTATTCTATTCTTATTCTTCTACTACTACTACAATACTACTAGTTCTTCTACTACTACTAGTTCTTCTACTCTAATACTACTATACTAGTTCTTCTACTACTACTACTACAAGTCTTTGCTACTGCTAGTTCTTATTTTTATTCTTCTACTATAATATACTAGTTCTAATTTGTTCTTCTACTACAAATAGTTTTCTACTACTGCTAGTTCTTATTCTTCTACTACAATACTGCTACTAGTTCTTCTACCACTACTAGTTCTTCTGCTACTGCTAGTTCTTATTCTATTCTTCTACTACTAACACTACTACTAGTTATTATACTACTACTACTACTACAAGTTCTTCTGCTACTGCTAGTTTCTTCCCCTTCTACTACTATCTACTAGTCTACTTGTTCTTCTACATACTACTAGTCTTCTACATGCTAGTTCTTATTCTTCTACTACTAAACTACTACTAGTTCTTCTACTACTACTGTTCTTCTACTACTGCCAGTCTCTTCTCCTTCTACTACTACTACTAGGTCTCTACTATATAGTTATTCTAATACTTATTCTTCTAATACTACTACTTCCCCTTCCACTATCTATAAGTCCCCACTTCATCTACAAGTACTAATACTACTACTATAAAAAAAACTATTTTTTACTCATCAACTACAACTAATACTACAAAGAATACTAATACTAATAATATACTAATACTAATACTAATACTACTACTACTAATACTACTAATAATACTATACTACTATACTATACTAATACTAATACTAATACTAATTACTAAAAAAATACTAATACTAATACTAATAAATACTAATACTAATACTAATACTAATACTAATACTAATACTACAAAAAACTACTACTAGTATCTATACTACTACTAATACTACTACTAAAACTAATACTAATACTAATACTACTAATACTAATACTAATACTAAACTAATACTAATACTAATACTAATACTAATACTAATACTAATACTAATACTAATACTAAAACTAATACTAATACTAATACTAATACTAATACTAATACTATTACTATACTAATGCTACTACTAATACTAATCTATCTATTGACCTTTCGAGCCGTACCGGCCCTAAGACCAAGATACACCTTCTCCTATATGAATTTTTGTTCTAGCAGTTTCTTTTAAAGATATTTATCAAATCTCGCCATCCGTCTCTGTCTGTGCAAGCAGTTCTTATCTCATTGAGGGAGCTGATTCCTGCTGCTCTTGCCTCTCTCATTAATGTTCTTCTCAGTGCTCCCTGGGTCTTCCTCTTTTCTTTTACCGTTTTCCCATATGAGGGCTTGCTTTGCTATTCGATTATTATCTCTTCTCATCACATGTCCAACGTATGACCATCGTCTTTTCTTTATTACTGAAGATATTAGTGGTTGATTGGCGATTTCTCTAATTTCCTCGTTTGTTTTGAATTCGTTCCATTCTATACCAAGTATTTTCTTAGACATTTATTTTCGAATGCGTTCAACTTTGTTCTATATCTCTTGTTGTTTCCAGCTTTCACACGCATACGTAAGGTTGATAGTACATTGATTTGAATAGCCTAAGTTTTGTGTTTGTGCTAATGAGTTTTGATTTCACAACTTTTCAAGGCTTCTGAAAGACATTGCTGCTTTAGCCAGTCTGATTCTAATTTCTTTTGCTCGTATCCCCTTCTCGATCAATGTGACTTCCAAGATAGATAAAGTGATCGATCTCTTCTACTGGTTTGTTTTCCATGTATATTTTGTCACTTGTGTGGAATTAAATTTTCATGACTTTAGTCTTTTCATGATTGACCTCAAGCCCAATTTTGCTGGCTATTGATGATAGTTCATTTGTGTTTTCCTGCATCGTGTAATTGAAAGTCTTCCATGTTTTGTTTGTATCGTGTTCGTATCAGACGGCTGTTTACCGGTTCCCATTCTAATAAACTTCTTGCAGCTTTGTCTGTCATCATTATGCCTACTCCTTCACGGTGTTTCCATCTTCCCTTCCAGAAAAAACTACTATTTTATTATCAATCAATAGATCTCCTACCTGTTCCAGGCCAGCGCATTCGCTTAATCCTAAAATATCTAGATCGTATCTGTCCATCTCGCTCGCGACTGTGCATGTTTCGTCGGAGCGGCCATTGTTCGCACATTCCAGAATCCTATTTTGTTGTTGTTTTAGGGCCGAAAAAACTATCACTACTATCTACTGCTAATTACACATTCTGTATCAGGTCTTACGTTTCATTAAAAACATCGTTTTTACGATAGCGGCTTGTTAAACCTAATACTAATACTAATACTAATACTGCTACTAATACTAATACTAATACTATACTACTACTAATACTACTACTAATACTTCTGCTAAAAATTACTACTAGTACATCTATTACTACTACTAATACTACTACTAACACTAATACTACTAGTAATACTAATACTACTACTAATACTAATACTACTACTAATACTAATACTACTACTAATACTAATACTAATACTACTACAAATACTTCTACTAAAACTACTTCTAGTACATCTATTACTACTAAATTATTTCCTATCACTTCATCTACGAATATTAATTCACATGCTAATAATTATTCCTATACTACTTCATCTACTACAATAATTCTTTACTACATCTAATTCTTCTATTACAACTAATTCTTCAACTACAATAAGTAATATACCACAACTAATTCTTCTACAATAGTAATTCTTTCCATGCCATTTCATCTACCAGTACTAATTCTTCTTTTACTACTAATTCTCTTATACCACTTCATCTACTACAACTAATTCTTCTCCTACTAATATTTCTTTCACTACTATTTCATCTTCTGCAACTACTAATTCTACAACAACTATTAATTCTTCAACTACTACTAATTCTACAACTATTAATTCTTCAACTACTACTAATTCTACAAACTACTATTAAATCTTCAACTACTACTAATTCTACAACTACTATTAAATCTTCAACTACTACTATTCTACAACTACTAATAAATCTTCAACTACTACTAATTCTACAACTACTAATAAATCTTCAACTACTACTAATTCTACAACTACTAATAAATCTTCAACTACTACTAATTCTACAACTACTAATAAATCTTCAGCTACTACTAATTCTACAAATACTAATCAATCTTCAACTACTACTAATTCTACAACTACTATTAAATCTTCAACTACTACTAATTCTACAACTACTAATTGGTCAACTACTACTAATTCTTCAACTACTACTAATTCTTCAACTACTACTAATTCTACAACTACTAATTGGTCAACTACTACTATTCTTCAACTACTACTAATTCTTCAACTACTACTAATTCTTCAACTACTACTAATTCTACAACTACTAATTGGTCAACTACTACTAATTCTCAACTACTACTAATTCTTCAACTACTACTAATTCTACAACTACTAATTGATCAACTACTACTAATTCTGCAACTACTAATTGGTCAACTACTACTAATTCTACAACTACTAATAATCTTCAACTACTATTAATTCTAAACTACTAATCAATCTTCAACTACTACTAATTCTACAACTACTATTAAATCTTCAACTACTACTAATTCTACAACTACTAATTGGTCAACTACTACTAATTCTTCAACTACTACTAATTCTTCAATTACTACTAATTCTACAACTACTAATGGTCAACTACTACTAATTCTTCAACTACTACTAATTCTTCAACTACTACTAATTCTTCAACTACTACTAATTCTACAACTACTAATTGGTCAACTACTACTAATTCTTCAACTACTACTAATTCTTCAACTACTACTAATTCTACAACTACTAATTGGTCAACTACTACTAATTCTGCAACAACTATTAAATCTTCAACTACTACTAATTCTACTTCTTCTTCTTTTTCTCTTTTCACTGATACCTAAAAGGTGTCGTGGTTTATATCATTTGTCGTTCTTGAGCTGCTCGAACTGTCTAAATTAGTGATTTTCCTTTGTGTTACATGTCTCTGTCACTGCATCTATCCATCTTCTCTGGGTCTTCCTCTTGGTCTTTTCCGTGCATTCTCGAGAAGAACGCCCTTGATGGTGATTGGTAAGGATTCATTCTGACCAGGTGGCCAAACCATTTAAGTTGTTGTTGCTACACAAATTTTAAGAACAAATCACAAATAAATCCCAAATAAATCCGTTCGAAATAACACAAGAGCGCTTGAATTTCTTTTTCTACGGGCATTGACATTCACTTATATCTTACATTTAACTCCCATCGAAAATTGCATCGTGTTTCCAGCACAGTCGCGCACAGGAAGTTGTCACTAATTCTTCAACTACTAATTCTACAACAACTACTAATCTTCACTACTATTAATCCTTCAACTACTACAAATTCTTCAACTACTATTAATCCTTCAACTACTATTAATCCTTCAACTACTACAAATTCTTCAACTACTATTAATCCTTCAACTACTATTAATCCCTCAACTACTACTAATTCTACAACAACTATAATCCCTCAACTACTACTAATTCTACAACTACTATTAATCCTTCAGCTACTACTAATTCTACAACTACTATTAATCTCAACTACTACTATTTACAACTACTATTAATCCTCAACTACTAAATTCTACAACTACTATTATCCTCAACTACTATTACTTCAACTACTACAAATCTTCAACTACTATTAATCCTTCAACTACTATAATCCTCAACTACTACTAATTCTACAACAACTATTAACTCAATACTACTAATTCTAAACTACTATTAATCCTTCAGCTACTACTAATTCTACAACTACTATTAATCCCTCAACTACTACTAATTCTACAACTACTATTAATCCCTCAACTACTACTAATTCTACAACTACTATTAATCCCTCAACTACTACTAATTCTACAACTACTATTAATCCTCAACTACTACTAATTCTACAACTACTATTAATCCCTCAACTACTACTAATTCTACAACTACTATTAATCCCTCAACTACTACTAATTCTACAACAACTATAATCCCTGAACTACTACTAATTCTACAACTACTATTAATCCCTCAACTACTACTAATTCTACAACTACTATTAATCCTTCAACTACTATTAATCCTTCAACTACTACTAATTCTACAACTACTAATTCTACAACACTATTAATCCCTCAACTACTACTAATTCTACAACTACTATTAATCCTCAACTGCTATTAATTCTTCAACTACTACTAATTCTAAACTACTAATTCTACAACAACTATAATCCCTCAACTACTACTAATTCTACAACTACGATTAATCCTTCAACTGCTATTAACCTTTAACTACTACTAATTCTACAACAACTATTAATCCTTCAACTACTACTAATTCTACAACTACTTATTCTACAACAAATACTAATTCTACAACTACTACTAATCGTCAACAACTACTAATTCTACTACTACTAATTCTACTACTACTAATTCTACAACAACTATTAATCCCTCAACTACTACTAATTCTACAACTACTTATTCTACAAAACTATTAATCCTTCAACTACTACTAATTCTACAACTACTTGTTCTACAATAACTATTAATCCTCAACTACTACTAATGCTACAACTACTTATTCTACAAACAACTATTAATCCTTCAACTACTACTAATTCGTCAACTACTACTAATTCTTCTTGTACTACTTCTTCTACAACAACTAATTCTTCTACAACTAGTAATTCTTTCCCTACCATTCATCTACCAGTACTATTACTTCTACTACTACTAATTCTTCTACTACAAATATTTCCACAACAACCATTAAATCTCCAACTACTACTAATCCTTCTTGCATAATTTTTTTTCACTTGTACCTCTAATCTTCTTCTACTACTTCATATACGACTGTTAATTATTTTCTGCTACTTTATCTACTACTATTACTATTACTAATTCTTCTACTATTTCATCAACTATAAATCTTATTATATTAGTTCATATACCACTAATGATTCTTCTTCTACTGTTTTCATCTTCTACAACTACTATTTCTTATGCTACTTGATCTTCTACTACTAATTCTTCTTCTACTTCATCTACTACTACCACAACAACAACAACTACTACTACTAGTTCTAATCCTTCTTCCATTATTACATCTACTACTAATTCTTCTTATATTTTTTCTACTACTAATTCGTCTTCTATTATTTCATCTACTACTAATTCTTCTTCCATTATTTCATCTACTACTAATTCTTCTTATATTATTTCATCTACTACTAATTCTTCTTCCATTATTTCATCTACTACTAATTCGTCTTCTATTATTTCATCTACTACTAATTCTTCTTCCATTATTTCATCTACTACGGAGGACGGTCGTACTCTAATCAATGAAAGACGGAGTGGGGTTTTGTACATGGCTTGTCAGCATCGGTGAGACTCCCGGAGGTTCGTCGTAGTTATGAGGGACTGATAGTCTGTTGTTTGATGTGTGATGGTGATGGCCTAATGACCAACTAATTACTACATCAAGCTTGGGCAGATGGTGCTCGTAAACCTGGGAGGGCCGACCAACTAAGGGCAGAATCTCCCTACAGAAATGACAATCTGCTGCCTTGCAGGAAGATTGGAGACAATTAAAGGCTAAGGAAAGCAAACCTGAATAAAATGCTGGCTGAAATCGGATGCACTGGGCCACTGGCGCAGAACGCAGTGCAACGTTTCAGCAGGTATTCAATCGAAATGGATCTAACAGACTATAATTGTGATGTTCTGTCTGTGGAGTCTCCCCAGGCAGGTGGAATGCTGGCCACGTGCCACGAAGGGGTCCACCCCAAGTTACACAGACCTGAGAAGAGCAATGTGTGTCCACACCCACCTCCCTGGAAGAGAAACTATATGGGGCAATCGAACAACTTAAACAGACAGCTGACTTCATGAGAGAGCCTGGAATCCTACTCTGATTGAATCCTGATCGCAGAGAGACAGAGAGAGAGAGAGAGAGAGAGGGAGAGAAAGATCTACTACTACTTCATTTACGACTACTAATTGCCTTCTACTACTACAAATACTACTTCATTTACAACTACTAATTGTCCTTCTACTACTACAATACTACTTCATTTACAACTACTAATTGTCCTTCTACTACTACAAATACTACTTCATTTACAACTACTAATTGTCCTTCTACTACTACAAATACTACTTCATTTACAACTACTAATTGTCCTTCTACTACTACAAATACTACTTCATTTACGACTACTAATTGTCCTTCTACTACTACAAATACTACTTCATTTACGACTACTAATTGCCTTCTACTACTACAAATACTACTTCATTTACAACTACTAATTGTCCTTCTACTACTACAAATACTACTCATTTACAACTATAATTGTCCTTCTACTACTACAAATACTACTTCATTTACAACTACTAATTGTCCTTCTACTACTACAAATACTACTTCATTTACAACTACTAATTGTCCTTCTACTACTACAAATACTACTTCATTTACAACTACTAATTGTCCTTTACTACTACAAATACTACTTCATTTACGACTACTAATTATCCTACTACTACTACTTCATTTACAACTACTAATTGTCCTTCTACTACTACAAATACTACTTCATTTACAACTACTAATTGTCCTTCTACTACTACAAATACTACTTCATTTACAACTACTAATTGTCCTTCTACTACTACAAATACTACTTCATTTACGACTACTAATTGTCCTTCTTACACTACTACTTTATTTACGACTACTAATTGTCCTTCTAATACTACTACTACTACTACTACTACTACTTCATTTAC